>PVJA010027300.1:0-28740 GCA_004027025.1 Myocastor coypus
GTCTCTCTCTCTCTCTCTCTCTCTCTCTCTACTCCTCCTCCTCCACCTCAGGCATTCTCCAATATTGGCATAATACAACATGTTAAGGGAGGGTATAGCCAGATAGAGTTCCAGGATTTGAAACTGCAAGAGAAAGAAAGACTCCATTTCAGTATTTTAAAAGAAATAAATCCCAGACAAGTTTTGTAGCCTTATTGGTTAAGCTTAGGGTTACTTGAGTGCTTTTTTAGGGTAACCAATATGGAAAGGAAGATGGGGTATTGACTGGCTGGCATATGCTGATCATGTGCCTGATAGGTGGGTGGCTCAGCAGCTTTATGTGATTTGCAGCACTTCCAGAATCCCCTGACTGCATGGAGGAAGGGCCTTCCCCAAAGGGCTGAGGCAGAGAGCTGTTATCAGAACACAAGGAGGATCAGGCTCTGGCAAGAAAAACAAATAAAAAGCCAAATGTCTGGAGATCAGTGCATAAATACTCGGAATGAGACTGGAGTGGGAGTCCTGGGACAGCCCCGGGGGAGCTTGAAACATGCTTAAAATGATTTTTGAAATCTTCCTTTTTGCTTATAAAATCTGTGCTTAACAGAAAAACAAGGCTTGCAATTTTTCACTGCTGAATTAAATCTGCACATTAGGAGGTTTCACCTTGTGTTTTCTGGGGCATTTTGCAGCCCCTTTGGCCACCGTCATTCCTCCAAGGATCTGGATAGTCCATTTCAAGAACAAAGCTTGACCCAAACACCTTCTTCCTGCTACACTGACACATCTGCAGACACCACAAACATCACTGTGTCTGCTGCTGAGCATTGCCCTTCACTGTAATATCCTCTCTTGTCCCCTCCATTGCTTCCAGTCCTAACCTCCCCTGAGGGGTAAATGTGTCCCACATCTTTCAGTGTCTTTCTTTGTCATGGCCTCTGTGCTTCAGACCCCATGTACAGAGGAAAGTGCCCTGGAGGCTAAGCTTGAAGTTCAAAAATTGCCACCAATGCTCTGTGTGAGGGCTCTGCGAGTTACTTCTTTTCTCTGCATCTCTATTTCCTCTTCTGCACTGACTTGTTAACAATGCCAAGTACTCTCACCTTCTGGGCCTCCTCCCCCAGTCTCCTTGGCATGCTCTCCACTAGCAGGAGGGCTGTCTATGGGAGCCAAAATCTAGGACATTCTATTTGTTCTGAAATTCAGGGATTTCTTCAAGAGTAAATGAGAGGGGCTTAAGATTAGAGTGTAAATGGAGGGGTCTTTCTTAGACCTGGAAGAGAGATCTTCAGTTTACAAAGGGTCCTGCCCACACTCTCCCCCTGTTCAGTACTCTCTCTGGCAAGGGCAAGAGTGAGACTGGAAGGCAAGAGTCCAGTTGACCTATTCAGCTCAGCAAAGCAAGTTTTCTGTGTGATCAGACCTGGCTTAAAAGGCTGACCTCAGTGCCACAGCGATTCTGGCTCTGAACTTTAGGCAGAGGAAGGGAGTTTAGCGTTCAGGGCCTCAAGGCTTTATGTATCTTTAACCCTTGCTTCTATTCCACCCTCATTCCTCACAAAGCTGATGAGCAAATGTGGCAGGGGAAAATGCTTCTGAGAACTTAAACAGGAACACATGTATTTCAGCAAAAAGTCAAGAATGGTTAAATGATTATTTTTTTGTGGAGCAGAACAAACATATGACATAAGGAGACAAGAAGCATGGTCTCAGAAGTGTCTTTGGAAAGGGATAGGTTTGCCTCCCAACTTTAGCTTCTGCTTTAACAAACATTTGGAAAATACGATATAGTAGTGTGAACTTGCTAGAGGGCGAATAATTCATGGGAGGGCTTCTCCAGGGTGCTTCCAGCGTGCTCAGAGGGACTTTAGCTCCTCTTCTAACAAGATGCAACTGGGGAGCAATAAAATCCTTGGTAGGTGCCCTGTCAGACCTTGGCCATGTATATTTCCAAATGGTTCTGTCTCCCTTACCAGAACAGGGAATACTTAAATTGGCGGGGGGTGAAGCTCACTTATGTTCTCCATTGCCAGGGCTTCTTATGGAGCTTGGTGGCATTTGTAGAGGAGACACATCCACAGAAAGTTAGCTAAGTGGAATTAGACCTTGTGTAAGGTGCTCTCTTGACTCAGGCATGTTCCAAATTGGCCAGTGTGTCTCAAGGCCCTGGGCAAGTGTCCAAGTGCCACCTTCCTGGATTGCTCCAGGAGAAACAGAAGCCTGTTTCAACTTTGTCTACTCTGAGAGTGTTACTCTGATTAGTCATGAGATAGCAGTCTGTTTAGCAATATTACTATTACTACTCTGTCATGCTTATATCTTTAAAGTACACTTTCTTTTCCTTTTGCCAAGAGCAAATGGAAATACACTTTTGCATTACAGAGCCAATTGAAGCTTTGTTCTCAGACAGATTTGAAAATGTGTTTAAGACTCACTGTTTCCCAAGTTAAAAAGTCTTTCCCCCACCCCCATGTTAAGGCTTCAGGCTTTTTTAAAAATATAAACTATTTTTAAAAACAAATTTTATTATGGCTATAGGAGTAGTACATTTTATTTATACAGATATTTATTGGAAAATACATAAAAGCATAAAGAGAAATACAAACATCACCTAAAATACTAGAAACAGACATAACTATCATTCAGTTCTTGTCTTTCTAATATTTTCTGCATTTATTGATACAAAACTATGGATGCAAAATATTCCCAATATACTTATATACTAAATATCAGGAACATATTGCAAAAATAATTCTGTACCTTACTTTAGCTATAAAAGCAAACCATAGATAACTACAATTAGATTTTTTGTTTCTTCTCCCCATCTTTTTGACTGTATAGTGATACAAAACTATGAATGCAAAATGTTCCCAATATATTCATAGTGCACATTAGGAACACATCGCAAAAACAGTTTAGCATCTTTCTTTGTTGGATCTACTTCCTCTATGACTTTTTTCCATATTATTGACACAAAACTATGAATGCAAAATGTTCCCAATACATTTATATTACATATTAGGAACACATCGCAAAAATAGTTCAGCATCATTTTTTGTTTTTGTTCTTGGCACTAGGGTTTGATCCCAGGTTCTCACATGTGTGCTGACCTACCGCTCGCACCTTTCATTGATCACATATTAGACCACAACTCAGAGATGACCACTATAAGGTCTTCATGTATTTCTTTCTAGCTTATCTGTATACTGCTACAAAACTATGCATATCAAATGCTCCCTATATACTTGCAAGGAAGGGAAATGGTCTGCATATTTCTTTTATCACTAAATACTTTATCAGGAGTACATTCTCATGTCACCAAAATATTTTCAAAGACATTATTTTAAATGAAGGCAACTTATTTCATCATATTATATAAAATGTACTATTTATGCAACACTTTGTTGTTGGTTATTCAGATGGTCTTGATTTCCATCCATGATAATTACTGAAGAAATGTGTTCTGCTTTTTTATTGGCTTTCTGTTCATGTAGTCTTGTGTTTATTGTTCACCATGTGTGGACTTGACATGTTACTTTTGTCTTTTTCAGACAGGGTCTTGTTATGCAGTTCAGGATGAACTTAAGTTCACTTAGTAGCCCAGCCTGATCTTGAACTTGTGATGATCCTCCTGCCTCTGTCTCCCCAGTGCTGGGATTACAGGTGTCCACCATCATGCCTGGCTGTTGACTGAAGACATTAAAGATATGCTCATGTATATAATGCCCATAGCTACATTTTTCCAGTTCTGGCTTGTTTGAACATAACTTCTTTAACATTCTAGCCTAAATAATATATATTCTATGAATTTCAGGTCACTACACTAGAATGTAAAACAACAACTAAACACACTCACATTTCATTCCTATGCAAACACAACTCATATCCCCACTTGATGGCAACCACTTCCCTCCTTGCTTAGGGTTCCCCTTTGCACTGATCTTTTCATAGATGGGTCTTGTAATACTTACCATATGTATGGCTATGAAGATGAGTGACTCCAAGACCTTTCAGTTATCAATCTGTCACAAGTGCACAATGGTATCTCGTGACATGATGATCCCCGAAATGTCTGAGGTCTTTGCATTCTTGACTCAAAATTTCTGTATTTTTATGATCTCTAAAGACTTTTTTTCAGACAAATGTTTGACAAAAAAAAAAAAAAAAAAATATATATATATATATATATATATATATATATATATATATATATATCACAACAGTGACTCCCCAATGCATGAAATAGTACAGAAGGAAAAACCTGGTCTAATCCTACCTCTATTAAGCACCAAGTAATGCTTGCTTTACATGTACTCTCCAGTTTCTGCTTACTTTCCAGTCATTGGAATCCATGTGATTGTGCTCGATTTTGCTATCCAAAGCATTTTCCAGATTTTGAAGTAGCCCCTGCTATTTGTAAATAACCTAAAAAGATTCTATGAATGAGTGACTAATTAACCCCTACAGCTGGACATTCCACTTGCGTCCTTAAGATTAACTTGGGTGAATTAAAAGAAAATATCAAGAGCAGAGGACATAGCTCAGCAGCAAAGTACCTGCCTTGCAAGCATGTGATCCTTCCTGAGTTTGATTCCCAGTTTAAACCAAACCAAACCACAACTGTGGGCAAGGCATTTTAAAATAACTTTCGATCACAGTTTTTTGGTTTGTGCACCTCGACCTATTCATAGCTGGCTGATGCTTAGTCATTACTTTGTAATCTGAGGGTCAATCATGGGCCTCATCTAGAGAGTGTCCAGCTCATTTTAAAACTATTCAATGTCACCTAGCACCCTTCTAATCAAATATACTACTTCATTTCCTGCTCCAGTCATTACTGTATAGTGGGCTCTGAATAATAAGGCACCTCATAAGGCCCAGAGCACTGCATAAGGACCAGAGAAAGAGACCCTGGAGACTAGCCGAGGACAAATGTTTTACCTCTAGAGACCCAGGTTTTCTTGTTTATAATTGTTTTTGACTGCCTTACTCGGCTTACTTATTTTTCAAGGCTGTTGAAAGCAACAAATATGAAAACATTTGGGAAAACAGACAAAAGCATGACACAATGGCAATGTGCTGGGATAATGACTCTAAAGATTGCCTTTCTATGCAGTAACTTTAAAAGATCTGATCTTGGGCTAACAATCAGTTCTGGGAGCTAGTAGAGATGGGGACTCTGAATAGGTCAGGGAGCTGCCTCAGGAGATTCAGGTATTCAAAACAACTAAGTCTCCAGCCTGCTCCATTGTGCTCAGTTCTCTGACTCTTAAGAGGTGAGGCCGGGGCCTCCTCCACAAATCCCCAGAAGTTCTCAGATTATAGAGCTCAGTAGTGTAAGGGGAGGGCTTCAAGGCTGGAACAAACACAGAAGTAGAAGTCTTTCAGCGATCCTCCCTAGTGACTCAATTTACTGTCCCCACAGGTGACTAAACCCTTTTGAACTTGCCAAAGAGGTCAATGATGGGTGCCGAGATGGAGGCAAAGGTGCGGATAGGTAAAATATTAGGCAGGAGCTAGCAGGTCCTTGTTCAGTTAGTGAGCAGTAACTAATGGGTGGGTAGGAGTGGGACATTCAGTGTGGGGCCGGGAGAGGCACATTTGCTATTGCTAGTGTGTAAGGAGGTTTTCATTTAAGAGTAATGCAGTAATTCTAAGTACAAAGGCTCCATCATTATAAGAGTAATACTGTAGGGCAGTAGGAAAATGGATCTCTGAAAATTTAGGTCAATATGGATATAATCTCCTAACTCAAAAGTCTTTTCATTTCTTTCAATAAACTCTCATTGATTGTTCCCAAACATGCTTTTAAAGTTATTTTTATTTCCCTCTTGCCCTTTCTCAGGGAAGCGGCCTGCATGTTAATTCCCACCTTGTAGAATAGTGTTTTCTCTAAGTGTTGCCCTCAACTCTATGGTGCAGGATTCTTGGGATTCCAGGAACAAATCCATTCCCCTACTGTACCCTCTGCCTTGATGAGCTGGTATGGTGTTTTAAAACAGTTTGCAAAATAATTTGCACTGCAGAGTCCATATGAGGTTTTGTTTTTTAATTGGACAGTTGCCTGTATTAACGGAAATCGCAAGCAGCATACAATCATTTACTGTCCCCCACTGGAGTATATCCAACTGTTTTTCTGTTGGAGTTCCACATCTGTCCTGGTCTGCGCGCATGCATAATTTTTTACAGAGTTGCAACCACTGCCTATTTTTGTGAGCCTGATTATTGGCATCTAGTTTTCCAAGTAACATTGACACACATCTGCTCAAATCAATTGACACTCCCATCATAACTGACTCATTTGGCCATTTGGCGGGAAAAACAAGCTTACATGCCAACTGGAACAAAGAAAGCCTGGATATGGGCGAACAGCAGGGAGAAAGAAATGGTGGGAGAGGATTCTTTTGACTTACAGAGCATAAAACATTTTCCAATAACATTTTTAAAGTATGTATACTATTACACTGCATGATTGATTATAATTTAAACCCCCCTATGGTGAGACATTTGGGTGGTTTTCAATACCTAGTAAGTTAAAAATGCATATAAATTATAGCCTTTGAAAGATGATTGCGTTTTCTTGAACCAGGAGTCTTCTGTGTCCAGATTCCCACCAAGACTGCTGAGGCAGAGTTCCTTTGTTGGAGAAAAATCAGTACTGCTAACTGGAGTTGCTGGATGGGTTCAAAAAATATTCCTGTGATTAAAGATTTTTACAAAATAATGTGTAAAACAAATTTATCAAAGTAACCTGGATATCTTGACCCATAACTTACAGACATGTCAGTCTAGATTTAGAAGTAGGCTCAACCTTTTCTGTTTTAAGAACCTTATCTAATAAGCTTCATACAATGTTGCATACGCACAGCATCCTCACTAACAAATAACACATGTGGAGAAAAAGACTTAGAACACAATGGAAAGGTGCTCCATGGAGGCAGTAAGGTTGAGTCCATTAATCAGCAGACTATAAAGTGATTCACTTTATACAAGTCTCCCACACATTATGATGTGCATTTAGCAACAGTGAAAAAACAACTTCAAAGAAAACCTTAGGGAGTTGTTAAAAGAGAATTTATAGTCTGGAACGAATTCCCATCTTCTTAATTGACACAGAAATGTTTGGCTAAAATATTGCTTTATTCACATTTTTGTCCTTGGAAAAAAAATCCAGGCATGCTACAACTTTGTGTAAATGAAAGGTACAAGGAATGTTTTAAGTCAGAAAAGGACACCTTGCAGTCAGGGGTTGTGTGGGCTTGCTCAACTTCTGCGACTCTCTGGCGCCCCAGGCAAAGGGCCTCCTAGATTTGGAGAGGCAATGGCCTGAGGTCAGGATCCACCGGTCCTGAGTCTCATATGGGTCCTGCAAGCACCCACTGCAGAAAGCCAGATAGAGTGGGCACAGTTGTTGGGAGGGCTGGGCACCTCCAGCTGCAGGGAACTGCACATTACCCAGAGAAAGGAACTGTAAGCCACAAAAGGGGAGCCTCAAGATGCCAGCCTCTATCCCCAAATGCAAAAGCAGGCAACCTCCTGGAACCTGTTCACCCTAGATTGTGGGCCAGAGGGGCCCTGGCGAGTGGGAATGAGGCCACAGGAGCAGCAAAGGGTTTTGAGCCCTGGGATCTCCACGAAGAGGCTGCAGAAAGAAGAAGCCCCGGCCTGGCAGAGGTCACAGGTCATGATGCCCCAGGAACTGGAGGGGCCAAGAAGACACTTGGTGCAAGGGAACCTGGGAGAGGGAGCTTTTAGGGAGGCTGCCGCCCACTCCTCTCTGCAGTAGCCTTACCAGGGACCTTCCCACACTGGAAATCTGGTGGGGGGCCATGCCTGCTCCCTCAGGAAAGACCAGTTCAAGGGCAGCCCACAGAGTAAACAAGCTGATTGTGTGCTTGTGTTTTTTGTCTTTTAAGATGACAAAAAGCATGGAAAATGTTTGCCACTAGTCCTTTCCCTGTTTGTGCTTCAGATAGAAAAAGTGATCTAAAGTGATTTTAACAGGAAAACTAATACATCAGAGGACCCGTCCACCTTTCTAGGCTGGCTGTCAAATTCCTAGCCGATTACTGAGGACTCAAAGGGCCAGTCCAGGAAGGGGTTGGAAGTGCTTTAGGGAACCACAAATGTGCAGCATGAATTAGCCCCAGCAGTGGAGTTTTGGAATCTCTAAGGGCCCCTGGGGCAACAAGGGTGTTTTGGGGGCAGGTCTTCCATGGTGACATTCTGAGGTGAGCTCTTGGGATAAGAGGACAAAAAGAAGCTGGAAAGGGAGCCTCACCTTAGAGCCCCCCCCCCCTCTGGTCAGCTTCCTGCTCATTCTCCAGACTTCAGTGCCTTCCAGGCCCCTGGATTCCCACCTACAAGGGTTCACCCTTCAGGGATGCCTGAGCTCTAAGGAAGCCCCTGTCCCATGGGGGGAAGATAGGGGAGATGGCCTGTTAAGTTTTCCTGAACCCAAAGTCCTTCCCACACACTGGATAGGAACCACAGTGAGATGTAGAGATGTGGGGATAGTATGAAGCCACCCTTCTGAGCTCCCTTCACTCCTATTTTGGATGCTTCTCCCACTTCCTTCTTGGGCACTAAAGACCAGATGGGGCATTTTTTCTAGTAGCCCTGTGGATAGTATTCCACTTGGGTGGGTAAGGATGATGCTAAAATGAGCCTCTATCATGCCCTGTCATATATTCAGAGCTGAGCAATGTTTTGTGGAGGACAAGTGCATAAATCTCAAGTCTCCTTGCTTCTAGGGCAGGCACTACAGCTGATGGACTGACACTTACCTGAAGGCTGTGCCCCTGTAGAAGTCCCAGACTTGCTCTGGCAGCAGAAACAACACTCCAGAGAACAGATCCTACACTGCAGTACTGTTCCCGCTGCTAGGGCATGGCTGAGTGTGGGGCACTGCATCCCTGCTACATTACAGGCCCATTGCTTGCAAGTGGCCCCTGGCAGGTGGCCCCTCCCAGTCCAGCAGAGCAATGCTACCCTCCCCTGAACCCACCTACCAGCAAGCCAGCCATGTGTATGAGTGAGGGTCACTTCCAGCAGATCCCCTCTTTCTGCCTTCCCACAAGGGGGTATAGCAGCGCCTCACGTTTTGAATCTTTTAGAGCACTTCAAAACATGAATTGCTGCTGCATCCCCTTGGAGTCTGTGAAGGGGGATTGCTCAGGGGTACCTGTGGGGAAGAAGGACAGAGTGAAGAGAAGGAAGCCCCACCCCATCCCGCGCAATGAGGGCAGGTAAGTAAAACTTATCATTAGGACACATCACTCCAGATTGATCTACTTTTTTAATAACTTCACTGCTTGATTTCCAGGATCTGTAGGTGGAGTGAAGGGTGTGGTTCTCATCCCCTCCCGCCAGGATGAACCTTGAAAAAGTGCAGTAATGGAAAAGTGAGCAGTGGGAGATAGAAATTAGAGTGGGAGAGAATCTTACCTCTGCAAGTAGAGGAAAAATAACATTAAATAATTTGAGACAATATGGCAACTTCTGCAGCCTGCTTGCCAGCTTCAAAATCTTGGTCAAACTTCTCTGCTGTATATCCTACGTCTCATTTACTATCCCCAGTTAGACAAAAACCCTTTTCTTTTATTGGAAAGAGACACAGGTGATTTAAAGGACATAACTAACACCCTTTGGGACCGTAGGCTGATTCTAAGGTGTACTGTAACGAGGAAGTACCGACTCTTCCACACAGGCAGCAGATGACTTCAACTCATTGCCAGTGATTTTTTTTTTACTCTTAAACATCTTGATTAGAGTTATTTTTAGGGGTAAATAATGAGGGATGATTTTCTGTAGAGAAAATACCTAAGTGCCTCCATTTTATGCTGGTTGCTCAAACTTCTTTATAAACAATTTATACCTAACAATGTCACCTATTAGCATACAAATCAAAAGGTTTAAATACCTAATGTCAAATTAATCCTTTCTTAAGGGGCTCTACAGAAACTCTTTTATGTCCAGAAATAGCTGGCACTGTGCATAGTACTTAATGATTAACTCATTCTTTTTCTTTAATGGACACATTTGCAGTAAGTTTCAGGCATCCCCCTCCTTTTGTTTAAACAAAATATTCGAGGAAGAGTAAGAAAAAAATCCTACCGTGAAGCCTTTAGTCACAGACTAAAAAGTAAAACAAAGCCCAAACTCTAGTGACTCGAAAATCTTAGATACATGTTATTACAAGGGGTAGTCAAATTATCTAAAGAAACTGTTTGGCTTCATTTAAAATTTTTATAAGTTTCACAAAACCTCTATAATGAGTTACATATCCTATGTGTTAGTTCATAAAATGTACAGCTTTTAATGAGAGTAAGTAGAAAATTTGGAATACCAAAGACTTAGATTTAGTGCTAACAAATACACTCTTTGTGTCATAATGAATATAATCATTAATAATAATAACCTCAATCTCCAAGTCAGGAAAATTAAGTGTCTCTAAATTTGGTCCCATTTGGCAATATTAACAAATAGTTTTTACATTGACCTTTGGGTTTAATGGAGAAAAAAATCGTTGGTTGTCCTTAAAAAGAAAAAAGAAACATGTTTAGCAAACGTACAATTACACGTTAAAAGTCTCTGTCTTCAATGAAATATTTTTGTTCCAAGCAGATGTGTGAGTTAGCACATCAGACGTTCAAATCAGGCCTAATTTAACAGTTCCGTAGCCGATTACTTAGAAAAACAAGTTCATTCGAAATAACATCGATGTCAAAGGCGAAATGTCCTTCCAGATTGCTTTGTAAACTAATTCACTGGAACCGAATTCTTTTATGCCTTTCACCAAACCTCTTTCTTCTCTTCCAAGTTTTAATACAACGACTTACATCCCTAAAAAGCCTTGTCGCTCCGTCCGTTGATTTGTTTCCCCTTGGCCTGAAATTTAGTTACGAAAAGAGAGTACAAAGAAGCGTCCTGTCACTTCTGGAGAGGGTCATTTGCTGATACAATAGACAAAGAATCGATACTTTCGAATTGCCATAGCCCCACCCCCTTCTGAAACGCAAACGTTTGGCCAGAAGATTTATGCGCCTTGTACTGTTCATATGTTGCAACATGTTTTATTTTGCAGATGCCTTGTCCCCCCCATCCCAAACCCACCATGTACCTTCCATCCGCGCTTTGCAGCCAAACTTTCTCAATGTCAAGTTCCCCACTGGGAAAAACTGAGCAGCCTTGAAAGTTTTACTTCAGGAGAGACAGTGTAATATTAATCTCATAGCCCTTTCTCAGGTATATTTTACTGCTTAAAAATAAGCCTCCAAAAGTCCATTCACATTCCGTCAAAACCAGTCGCTCCGGACCCCACATGGGTGACAGTTACTCAGCTTTTGCTCCCGCCCCTCCACCTAACTTTTACGCCGCCCGTTTCCTGAGAATTCCCCGGGACCCAATCACTCGCTAAGCAATTTAAAGTTTAGCCCCCGACCCCACCCTACCCCAAACATGCTTCCCAACCCCCAAAGGACAAAGATTTTTTCAGAATCTTTGTCAGATTTGTTTCAGCCGGCCGTTCACCAACCTTACAATTTGGAAAAAGGCCAGCCGAAGAGTCCTTTCTTTAAAAAAAAAAGTGGCATGTCACCTCTGGTTCCACTCGAAAATGGCGCCGAAATCGAAGAACTTCTTAAATTTCATTGTAAGCTTTTTGCAATGGTTTCTGGGATTTTCCTGCTAGGCTGCCCAGCTGCGTCTAAAAGCTAGCGAAGGAGCAAGCAACCGAGACAGAGGGAGGAAGGAAAAGGTGGGTGTGGTGGCGGAAAGATAGGGGAGCGAGGGCGAGAAAGACACCGAGAAGGAGAGCGAGATAGAGACGTCGGGACAGAGCGAGGGAGGGGAGGGGAGAGGGACAGAGAGAGGGAAACAGAGAGACAGAGACAGAGAGGGACGGAGAGACAGACAAGAGAAAGAAACAGAGACAGAGAGAGAGAAAAAGAAAGAGACAGAATGAGAGAGAGTGAGAGTGAGAGAGAGAGAGAGAGAGAGTGAGAGTGAGAGAGAGAGAGAGAGAGAGAGAGAGAGAAGCCAGAGAGGGCCAGGGCCAAGACTGTAACTGCAGAGTCTCAGGAACGGGGTGCCAGGTGCGGAGCAGCAGGACGACGAGGCTCTTTGCGGCCACAGGGCTGGCAGCAGTCGGAGCTCGGAGACAGGCGTGGCAGAGGCTGAGCGGCGCGGGGCTAGGAGCCCCAGGACTGTGCCCCTGAGGACGCGCCGCCGCCGCCAGCCCAGAGCCCCAGGAGCAGCCCTAGAAAAAGCCGGCCAGGGGGGCGTGGCCACGCGGTGCCCGCGTCCCCCCCCCCCCGCTATGCCGCTCCCCTCCGGGTCCCGGGGCGGAAGGGGGAAGGGAACAGAGATCGCCCCAGGGAAGGGAGGGGGCCCGCAGCCGCTCTGCCTACTCTCAACCCTGCAGGGCTGGGCGCCCATAGCAGCCAAATATAGAATGTAAATGCTCGAGGCTCAGAAAATGAAAAGGGAGAATGGCAAACTGCACAGCCAAGGGCATCAGGTAGCAGAGCGCACACGCAGAAACCCACCCAGATGGAGGCCACTCCGCACTCCTGAGTCCCCTCTCCTTGTCCCTTGAGCTGCCTTGAGGGCATAGGGCTGCTTAGAAAAACTTGAGGTGCAGTGTTTCCAGGGGGTGCCTGAAGTGGAAATACTTTGGGAGGGGTCGCCGGGACTGTTTGAGAGTAGCACTTTCTCCACCCCGTTGGGCTTCAGGGTCTTGCCCTAGCCCCACTGCTAAACTCGAACACGCAGGTAGAGAAGTTCCTGGGATAGGTTGAGTGCCTTTTGTCCTTGCCGTGTGTTTAGGGAACTCGGCACAGAGGGAGGGAAAAATTGTTTACACATGTGTCCAGTTCACTGCGGGAAAAGTATTGTGAGAGTGCAAGCAAGTCGTTGTTCAGCGTGTTAGAGACCAATAGTGATGATGCTCTCTCATAGGTGTGACAGTGATACAGAAGGTAAGCAGGAGGGTGCCCTCCTTAGAAGATGCACACCAAGGTGTGCAGAGGTAAAATGTCAAGGTATCTGCAGTTCAAAAATGACTCAGCTCACACGTGTGCACACACTCGGGGGGGGGGAGTATGGCCATACAGTTGTTGCATCCTGCTGAGTGAGTGGATAAACACGCTCATAGTACTGTCCCTTAAACTTTCTCGTATATTTGCAAAATGTCATAATACAAAATTGAGAAAGATCTCGTCTAGCGACTGAAACGACAGGAACATAGAATGGCTTCTTTCCCTCCTTGTCCCGGGTGGGGCAAATCTTTGAGCAAGTACGGCTCGAATCCAGGGGGATCTAGACGGAGAGAGCAATGGGTAGTGAGACCCTACAGCCGCCACAGCCCCGGGCACTTAGTCCCAGGAGGGGCCTCGGGAACCCCGGAGCAGGTGGGCGGCGGCGCGCAGCGCATTGAGGAGCTCAGAAAGCTGGCCAGGGGATGCAGGCAAAGGCTGGTTCATCTGCAGCTCCCCAGGACCCCAGGGCTCCAGGCTTGGTGGGCCGAGCTGAGCTGCCGCCCAGCAAAGGAAATCCGCGAAGCGCAGAGAGCCGGGCCGCGCGCGGTTAGTTGTGGCCACGCTCCCCCGGAAGCTGGAGCTGCTGCGGCTCGTGGGGTGCGTGCGCGCGAAGAGTCAAGACCCGCGCGCGGGCACCGGGGCAGGGGCGAGGGTGCAGGTACCTAAAGAAAAGACCACTAATGAACCACACGCGCACATACTCAAGAACACGCGCACCCTGAAAATCAGTGCACAAAATAAAACCACGGATTTCATTGTGCTCCGGGCGCCAGTACCTCCCGCATGCATTTTTCCTGGGACATTTCTGTAGACTGATGTGAAATCCTAAATCGGATTCTTTGCAAGCTCGCTCTCAAAGACTGAAGGCATTGCAGGGGTCGCGAAGCCTTTCTGCGGCTTTTTTGGGTGAGTGGGTGGGTGGAAGGCGAGTGGGAAAGAGAGTAGACTCTTCCAAATGCTGCTAAACAGTTTTGAAAAGTCTAGCCAAGGGATTTTACAGAGCAGACCTAAGCTTTCTCTTCAGGCAAAGATTTTAACCGGTGTTAACTTGTGCAGTGTCGACGGACGCTGAAGCCTATAGGAGCTACAATTTTCCCAGTGTACTTTCAAAGTCCTTCGCAGATACAGATAGGGCTGAAAGTTTGCCGGTTGTCAGACTTGACTGGACAAACTTCTAAAGCTTCAGATAGAACATTTATAAAGCTTAGGTGTCTTTCGGGGTGCTGGTTGGGTTGGGGGAGGCTTTCTTCGAGCTTTTGAGGCCGGCTGGACAAATTTGCTTGGGTTGTTTCACATAAGCATTTATGTCCCTAGCTAAATTCAGAAGATTCCAGCACTGCAAGATGAAAGTTGACTTTGTGGCATGTCCTCTAAGGAAAAAATGGCAACAGCTTTTTTTATTAAACTCCTTTTGCTACATCAGCAAATTAGAGAGCCAGTTGAATATTGATGAATTCTTTGAGGGTGAGTAATGTGGCTACTGGCCGAGAGAATGAGGGAGGGAAGACTTAAGTATTTACTCAAGTGAACAATCTTCAAATATTTTTTCAAATATGATGTTTCAAGAACTTTCTTAGGACTTCTGAAGCAACACTAATTCTGCAAGTGACTTTTTATTTATTAAGCCCTTTCCAACTTGACAAAACTCCCACGACAAGAATTACCATGAAATGTGGCCACGGCTTATTTTAGGATTGGAAGGGGAACACAGCTCAGCAACTGAGGGGTTCTGAGGCCTCCAGCCCAGGAGTCACGCCGCTTCTCAATGGGCAGCTAGGAACCCAGAATGAAGTGTATACCGTCTACTGTTTGAGGTGAAAAAACTTCTTAGCCCAGGAGGTGATACTGTCTACTGTTTTCTGTCACTTCTGAAATACTGTTTCAAAGCGGGCGTTTTCTGGAAAACAGCATATGTTTTTCTTTCCATTTTCTTCTATGTAGCATTCAAGAAATTACCTTGATAAGAAATAATTGCAGTTAGCCAGGGGAGAAGAGTTTGCCAATAGGTTTGAAGGCTCTGAAGGCACAGCTGAGACAAATAAATTAACTCTGAGCTGTACGTACTCAACAAGGAAGTTACGCATAACAAGGTATTTGGAATAATTTTGGCAAAATCTTTTCTGAAAAAGAGTTGAGAGAGAGCCTTTGGAAATAGGTGGTAGTGAATCTATCGAATTTTTTTTAGTTACAGAGAAATTGTGTAGAACCTAGCATTTTTATTTTAAGTAAGAAGTGCCTTTTATAATTATGTTTTTCCTAAAAGCCTTGAGTTAGAGAAACAAGACTTTCCTTATGTTGTAAATATCCAGAAATCTTCAGAGAGATAAAATCAGCATAGAGTTACAGATTTAACAGAAAGAAAACAACTGCAATTCTATTATGAAGCGTCCACCTTGTTATTTATAAGGGTTTATTTTCAAGGTTCAAGCAAGGGCTAGTAGTGACTAGTGACAATGTAATCATGCCTGCCTTAATATCAGATTAAACAAGGAGATATTGTTCTGTGGTAATTTTTCTCAATTAATTATGAAAATGGTTCTTTGCAAAATGTAGACCTTTAAGGGAAATTTTTTTTCAAATCTTAACTTCTCACACCACCATGATCTCATTCAAAAAATACAGAATGAATTAGTAACCTTTTCCTTTTCTGCCAAAGAACAGCTTAGTATGTCGTTGGTGGATTTTGCTTTTGATATTGAGGTTTCTTTTCCTCCTCAAAAACAAGGCATTGTTGCCTTCAGTGTTGCTGAGATTTCATGTTTAAATATGGCATGGCTCTCTTGTTGGATGTGTACTACTATTATCTTAGTTACTCATGGATTTTTTTCTACTAAATAAAAGAGGAACAAAGGAAGACCACAATGAAGGAGCATAGCCTTAGCCTCTTTTGACATTGTGCTGATCTTACCGTGTGACTGTCCTATAAGTGAGTGTGACTCCTTGTTCTTTATACGCAATGTGACCTGACAGAGCAAAATGTAATGACACAGGATTAGAGGTAGAAACCCCATGTGCTGTGTGCATAGTAGTCAGGACCAGGGTTCAAGTGTAGTCCTAGGCTAGATAGGGCAGCTTGCTTTTACCATAAAAATTATGGTGATATTTCTAAGCTTATACTTCTAGTACTTTCCTGGGGTGTCGCCTAATTTTGAGAAAGAGAAAAAGTAAATAAACTTCAATAAAATCACTGTCGACGTGTCAAATAAAATCTTGTTCAGGGAAGCTGAAGTACATTTGAACAGTTGGCTGCTCTATTTATATTAAAAATTTGAAAAAACCAACCAAATCAACCCAACAGTGACCAGCTCAAGGAGGTCTTGTAAAAAGCACAAGGCTCTGCCAAGCCGGAATGACATCATTTGCAAGAACTTGCTATGTAAAGGGAAAACACTCCATGGGGCAAATAATATCTTACTGGATAGAGGAAAGAAGAGGGAACAGGAAATTGAAGGCTGCCAAGGGACTCTATCTTTGTTTAAACCCAAGACGCAGCTAAGTGTTTTCCAAGCATGAAATACTTCGCTGAGAGAGAGGAGGGAAAATCAATATACATAACTGAAATATTTTCCTAAACATTAACACTTAACTTTCCAGAACTCACTTGAAGTTCTTCTTCTTTTTCCCATAACTGTTTATTTTTATTTTTATTTTTTTAAAGAAGGCTTCATTGGTAAAGTTTCTTAGACTGGTGGAAAATGCCGTTTCTTTTACCTGTGTATCTTAAAATAATTATCTCCTCCTTAGAAAGTGTTGTGAATTGAATATGGGGCCTTGCACATGCTAAGAAACTCCACCCTAAGCTTCATTTACAGCCCTTCAAATAAGTCTTGGATTACAATAGCATTTGACTTTTCACTAGTTTGCTGCCAAGTAAGCCCTATCCATTGGCCCAAGAAAGGAAATTGGGATTTGGACTTAGTTTTAAGTTTTAGCAGTTAGTCTAAGGTAGTTAAGGTAGGTTCCTTGGCCCAGAGTCCTCAGGAATACCTGAATCATAGGCAAAGGAGAGTGAAAACAACAATAAAAAGACAAAAGGGTGGAAGAAACCAGGCTTGGTGGTGATGCCTGTAATCCCAGAACTTGGGAGGCTGAGGCAGGAAGATCACCATGAGTTTGAGGTCAAACTGGGCTACATAGTGAATTCAAGGCCAGCCCACACTGCAGGGTGAAATCCTGTCTCAAAAAATGTGAAAGAACAAAAGATCAAGACCTCATTAAAGTTTACTCATAAGTTCAAATCCCCAACTTGCCACCAGTAGGTCACCAAGGTGATGGTCTCAGTTCTTACCACTGGTCTCTCAGCTAAGTTCTACCTCTCTCTCTCTCTCTCTCTTTCTCTCTCTCTCTCTCTCTCTATCTATCTATCTGTCTGTCTCTGTCATCCTGAGGTTTGTTCAAAATTTTTGTAACATTGACTCTGATACAAAAATCACATGGCTACAAAGTGTGTCTTTTTTTTTTTTCTTCCCAACCTACAAAGTATATCCACACAACTACAAAGTGTAATGTCAGAAGGCATTCAGGGCCCTGTCCAACATGGCTGCCATCTTCTCCTCTGTGTGCACACTCTATCTCTAGCTGTACTTTCCTTATACTTCCTAGCAGGAGAGGTCTGCTTCTCCCATTTTCTCATTCTCCAAGGCCCAGACAAATACCACCTCTTCCTTGAGGTCTTCTCAGATGGCCTCACAGTTGGAGTGAAGTGCCTCTCACTTAACTTTTTGAAAATTTAGTGTGTATGTATGTATGTATTTATTTATTTATTTATATTATGGCCAGTTCAGCCTGCCCTGGGGGTGGGGCTGGCACAGCAGGTGGTGCCACGGATCAAACAACGGTCCCTGTGGTTGTGGAAGCTTGACTTAAGCAGGTGCTTTACATTGCTGAGCTATCGCACTGGCCTTTCTCTCACTCATCCTTAACTTTAAATAGGGACTAATGCACAGACTGTCTTCCTTGGCATACAGCTACCACCTGGAGAGCAGGGGTATGTCTGCACACAAGTGTCTCTTAAGCACCTGTGCAATACCCTGTAACAGTCCATATTTATCAAATAAACACAAACCTGAAAAAGAAAAAGGAGAAATGTATAGAATGAGAGAAAAGGTATTTTGTTGATGAAACTAATGACTAGCACCTTGAGTGGTGGCTTAAGTTTCTTTCCGTATCCTTGGTGCTGACAAAGGTGGTCATGTTGACTTAACAGAAGTCCATCTGGAGCTGGTATTTGAAACCCATCCCTGTAATAATATGGAAGGAAACCTTGAAAGGGCTTTGCATGAGGGGGTGGTGTAACCAAAACAGTGCTTCTTCAGCAGTTCACTTAGTTTAAATGGTAACCCTATGAACTCTGCAAAAATGATGGGGAACGCGTGCCTGTCTCAATAACTGGAATCTCTCAGTGTGCATGGCACACGGAAGGGAATGTTCTTATTTAGAAAGAGAAAGGGTGGAAACAACTGCTTCCTGCATGTTAATTATATATCAAGGGAAATGCTAGGTGCCCCCTTCCAACAGGAATCTTCTCCCTGCTTCCTGCGTCCTTCTCACACATGCACAAGCACACATCTGATTTTACTGGCCTTTATATATGAGGCAATTTCCCATTTACTTAGTCATAAAAATCTGTTTCAAAATATAGGTAAATTTCAGGCAAAAATTAATCGAAATAATCCAGAAACTTCCTATCATATACTGATTGATGGAACAGAGAATTGAAAATATGTACCTACTTTCTGTTTGTTTTCTGGTGGTGACAGAAGCTTTGAACTGGAAAATGTCCTTTTTCACTAGCAGTTTTAGAAAAATTCACTGAATATTTAACAAAATTAAAACTGCATTGCCACTTATTTAAAATTTAGATATGTCTACTATCAACACAATGCGATTATTTTTCACCTTGTGGAGTGAAACTTACAGCAGATGAAACATGAAACAAAAATGAAAATTAATTTGTAGTTTGAACCATAAAAGCAGAAGGTTTTTGAAGAGATTATCTTATTTTGATTGTGGACTGTAAATTCTTCCAGGGAGTTGGTGTGGGCATGACATTGAGGCATACTTTGGGGTTAATTTGCTCCTAATCTGACCTACCCTTGGCAGTGGGAAGGGCTAGAATTTCTGCGATCCTCCAGAAACAAGCCTCACTCTAGTTTTAGGTCTTGTCTCTTTTTTCTGTCTTCGGGTTTCATTTTGTGCTTTGTCATGCAGTGAAGCTCAGAAAACAGAATAAATATCCTGTGACCATCACTTGAAGAATAAATTTCTTTTAAAGGTATGTGTTTATGTATATATGTTTAAGTTGTAGACAGAGCTGAAACACTTCTTGATAGAAAGAAGTATGATTTGACTTAAAATAAAAGAAAATTAACTGTAAAAGGTGAATAATTTATATTAGTATGGCATTTATATAAGTAAGCACATGTGAATATGTTAAAACAACATTGAAAATAACGTTGACACTTTAAACGAATCTCTTGGAGTACCACTGGTTCAAATGTATTTCGAGACAGCTGGTAAGGATACTTTTGTTCCTTTATGGTTGAAAGCCGGCATCAGCATTTATTTTTTTTGATTCAGAACAATTCTTCCTTGCTTATTAGAGGACAACTACCAATAAATATGGGCAAAGCCATGATGCAAAGGGCCAGGAATCTGTAGCCACCCAGAACTGTACCACCAGCCTGTGCAATGCTAACCCTTCTCAACTACTGGTGTTTTGTAATTCCGTGAGCCACTTTGAATTCATGTATCACCCTTCAGGTAAGTCACCTGAATTTCACCAATGATCCAATTGGAATTGCGTAAGAGAAAAGCAAAATACCTGGGTGGTTAAAATAAAATATCTAGAATGGTATAGTGTATGAGCTATGAAATATGGATATCCCCTTATACTTGAAATCATCTCCAGATTACTTATAATTCCTAGCACAAAGTAAATGCTCAGTGAATGGTTGGTCTACTGTATTGTTTAGGAAATGATGACAAGAAAAGGTCTGTACAGATTCAGTATGGATAAATTTAAAAAAAATATTTTGAGCCATGGATGACTGAACCCTGGATTTAGAATCTGCAGCTGCAGGGGGAAGGTTATCATTATGTGGCTCACACCTTAAATTACAGTATATTGGAGGATTCCTCTTGTAGTGCTGCGAGTGAAACCCTGAGTGCTACACATATGAGGCAAATGCTCTTCCACTGAGCCCTCCCACTAGAGGATAGCTGAGTTTATAGTATCACTAATAATGTTTGATTGCATTATCACTAACATAGTATTAGAAACAATATTGGAGCTTCTACCAAGTGTCATTTATATTGTTTCATTTACATTTTACATTTCCATCTTTAGGCTTTAAATGAATCTATTAGGGTCCTTAAAAAAAAACTAACTAGAAGCTTTCTGTGGAACGATTTTTAACTAGTCAATCAGTGCTTTAACTTGCACCCTGTAAGGCCATATTTTCCCTGAAGAAAAAATGTAACTGACTGAGGCAAAGATGCACCAGTGACATAGCCTGTATTTTTCCAGTTTGGTGTCTTGCCATATGTATTTACATGAATAAATGAAAGAGTGTTATATAAACACATATTATATTTTACATAAATCCATAAAATGGTTAAAGAGTGTGCTTGTGGAATTTGCCAGTACGATCAAATTGATGGAGTGGTAGCAAACTGTACAGCAGTCCCCAGTGACCCCCACACTCCAGGATTCACACTTTTGTGTAATTCCCTCCCAAGCATGTGGATGGGGCCTAGAGACTCTCCTAAGAAACAGGACAGAAGTGATGGGGTGTTTCTTCTGAGACAGCCACACCAAGTGCCCCGCGGAGACCTGTGGTCTTTGTCATCCTTTCCCCATCTCTCCTCCTCCTCACATGTCATGTGAATGTTTGAAAAGCCTATTGAGAAGGCCACAAGGGAGGCACTGAGTTGTCCTGCCAACAGCCACTTGTGTGAGCAATGTACATTCACAGCTTCAAGTAGGACTTGTGTTGGTTGGGGCTGTAGTTCACAAAAGCCCCTGAGCAAGAGGCACCCAATTAAGTCCTGCCACATGCTAGACACACAGAACCTCTGAGGCAATAAAGACTTGTTTGGTGGTACTTTGTTATTCAGCAATAGATAGCTAATACAAATGGTCTTGTACTTGTAGAACCAAAGAGTTTATAACTTAAAATTTAATCTCATTTGTTTTCTTCTGTAAACGATTTAGAAAATCGTGTAACTGAGTCTCATTCTCTCTCTGAATAAAC
This sequence comes from Myocastor coypus, assembly GCA_004027025.1. NCBI lineage: Eukaryota > Metazoa > Chordata > Mammalia > Rodentia > Myocastoridae > Myocastor > Myocastor coypus. The sequence continues at coordinate 21,275 of PVJA010027300.1, forward strand.
AACTATAATTCCATTTTAAACAGGATATTGTAGAGATCTATCATAGTAATTAACACTAATTAGAACTAACAGACATCTATGTGAAAGATGCCTTCTCTTTACCATAAACACTTGTCTCTTGATAATGTACTTGTTATGAACTGGGGTGTATTTGTCTGTGTCTGTGACTGGCACTGTGCTTAGTTTTATGTTTGAGCAGGCTTCCATTGTTGGTGGAGACATACAGGAAAAGTATTTAGACGCATCTTGAAAATGGGTTCATATTAAAATTAGGGATGAAACTCTTTTTGCCATTAGTATTTACATGTACTGTATACAGACCCATAAAAATCTGGCTTGCTATTTTCAGGCTACAACAACAAAATTTGAACATTACTTTGCATCTCCTTTTATGGATGAAAAATCTCATTATGGCTCTAATATTTTAAAAAAATATTTGACAAGCAATTATCTTAACAAATGGTTTCAGATAGTTTTGGCTTTCCCAGAGATTGAAAGGTGAAAATGCTCATTTCTTTTGATGACAATAAAGCATTTGTTATTATTATCGCAAGTATCATGAACACTGTGAGATGGATTTTTATAAATCATGTCACCTTAAAAATTAATTGAACATTACCACAATAAAGGAGGAAAGCATTCTTTTGGAGTGATGTTTCAAAAAGGCAACAAAAACAGTCAATTAACATCCAGTATTTTTTTTGCTTAACATATTTCGATCTTTCCATCTTTAGGATGGCTTCTTTGTTTATGGACTCTTGGGCTCTTTCTTAATACCAGTTGTTCAGTTAACTAGATCAAGCAGCTACTTGACTCCTTCACCACATACTGTTAAACTAAGTGCACAACAAACAAATAGGAAACATATTCCCTGGAGCAGAAGAAATGTACAACTGAGGTGAGAGTATCAAATATGGACCTGAAATTGTCAAAGTACGCATTTACTGAGTTAAGGATATGTTCAAGTCATCACGTAAGGCTGCTATCACATTTTGAAAAAAATCATGCTTAATTATGCTTGGTAGTCAAGTCATGCAAAATATGATGGCTGTAGGGTTTCTTTGCATGGTTATTCATTGTTAAAAAATCTTTTTGAGTCAGGGTTTCACTATGCAGTTCATGTAGGCCCTGAATGCACTTTGTAACCCAGGCTGACCTTGAACTCTCAGCGATTCTCTTTTCTCAGCTTCCTGGGTGCTGGGATTACAAATATGTACCACCATGCCTGGCCTTCCATGTATATTCTTGCTGATTCTTTTGCCTAGAATGTCCTGCCCCTCTACTTCCTCCTGATCTCTCATTTAAGGTCTAATTGAAAAGTGCCTGATTCCATGAGTACTTTCCATCTTGGTTTATCTGTTACCCTGTAACCTACAACCCACCCAGCCCCTTTCCCTAGGATTCCATGAGTTGTACTTATTCTACCTCACTGATCATTTGCCTTCTGTCTTCATTGTTGTCTATTCTTTTCCTAATCTTTTTGTATTTATGTACTGAAGATAGCATTTGAGAAAGCTAATTCTTTGATCCAGATCACTTATATTCATGTCATTTCCCTGAGGTTGAATCTGTTGTAATTACCCCTTACTTAAGCTGCAGCTCCATTTCGTTGTTTTTGTTTTTGATTTTTGCAGTACTGGGGATTGAACTCAGGAACCTGTGCTTTCCAGGCAGGCAGCAGCTCCACTTCTCAAAATGATTCTTCAACATATGCTCTTTGGATGTCACTATAGCTTGAAACTTAACATGCACAACCCATACAAACCTTCGTCCCCTATCACCTATCTTCACACCAACTACTTTTTTGAAATTTACAGAACACCATGTCTTCTGAGCCTCAAGGGTTCTATATGGTGACATTTTCTTTGAATCAGTGTGCTCTTTTTTCTTTCTTACATATGTACATATATATTCAGGCAGATAAGAACTTAGCTTAAGTCCTATGTCTTCCTCATAGCCTTCCTCTCTCATTCAGGGTCTCGAGTTTTCCCACATTGCAAATTCACCCCTGCTAATTAATTATCTCTTAATTATGATAAAATGAAATAATTTTATTTATTTTAGGGATTTCGTAGAGGGTCTACACACATCGAATTCATAGTGATCCTCATGTTTTTAGGCTCACAAGTGCTAGAATTACAGACGTGTGCCACCACCCCCAGTCTCAATCTAACTTCTCTGTGTGGTCCAAGGGCGGGGCCAGCATGGTATACTGGGGATCAAACAGGGTCACTGAGCCTGCCTAAGCAGGCACTTTATTCCACTGAGCTATCTGGCCAGCTCAGGCTAAAATGATTGAAATCTTATTATATACTTTAAAAGGTTCAGTTTCTTTTCTTCCTACCCTTCAACTCCTTCCTTTATCTGAGGTTCTTGTATCATCTCACCTAGGTTAGAGCAATTGTCTACTTCAGTGCCCTTCCTTCAACATGGGCTCCTTCACCTTAACTCAGGGGTTACCCTCATGGAAATTCTTTCCACTTCTGTTCCCTGCTCTTCTCATTCTCTTTGCTTGACTAAGTCATTACTATCTTCTGATGGAACTGTTTTTTACAGGAGTTTTTATTCTTTTTTTTTGGTGCCGAAGACCGAACCCAGGGCTTCCAGCTCGCTAGGCAAGCATTCTACCACTGAGCCAAATCCCCAGCCCCTGTCATTACTATCTTCTGAGAGTGGGAACATTGCTTGACTCAAACTGCAAATCTTACTGGGTCTTCCATCCCACAGGAGATTCTCTTCTCTGGGAGTGGTGTTTGATACTGTATGGTGAAATTTCCATCACTGTGACCTGACCTGACACAAACTACTTAAAGGAAGCAAAATTCATTTTGGCTCACAGTTTCAGAGATTTAAGTCCTTGGTCAGCTGGCTCCAATGCTTTTTAGGCTCATGGTATAGCAGAAATATCGCAGCAGAAGAGTCTGGCAGAGGAAAGTTGCTCATTGCATGGTAACCATGAAGGAGAAAGAGAAAGTTCAAGAAGAATGGGCCAGAGACTAGATAGACTCTTCAAGGTCATGGTCCCACTTCCTTCAATGAGATCTCCCCTCCAGTTTCCATCCCTTCCTAATAATGACATCAAATTATGATCCTCAATGGCCAGAGTTTGATCCTTGGTGTGCTGTGCCAGTCCCCCCCCCACCCGCACAATTCACTGAGACAGTGGCTGAGAGTGGGCGGGGTGCACACACCTGTAATCCTAGCACTTAGGAGGCTGAAAACATGAGAATCACTATGAGTCTGATCTATGTAGTGAGACACTGTACACCCTGTATATAAAAAATTATTATCTCATGCATAGATCAATCCAATGGATAACAGAGCTCTCATAATCAGATTGCTTTCTAAGAAGCCCATTTGCTAGAAACCAAGCTGCTAGTGCATGAGTTTTGGGGCACATTTCAAAATGTATAGAAACTCTCATTAGCCACTTAACAAAAAAGAAATTGTGCATTTACAAGATCAGCTTTGTTACTTCAAAAGTACTTGTCAAACTTTGTACATTGTTTTTTATGAACTACCTTTAAATAATTTCAAGATCTGTGAACTAGAATAATAAATACTCATTGAAGCCAGGTTGCAGTGGCTCACACCTGTAATCCCAGCACTTGGGAAGCTGAGGCAGGAGGATCAGTGTGAGTTCGAGACCAGCCTTGGCTACAAAAGTGAGCTCAAGGCCAGGCTAAACTGAGATCCTGTCTCAAAGACCAAAAAAAAAAAAAAAAAAAAAAAGGTGGGGTGGGGCTGGCGTTATAGCTCAGTGGACTAAGCACTTACTTAGGGAAGCTCAAGGGTCAGGGTTCAATTCCTGGCTCTGCCTGCTGTGCCAGCCCTGCCTGATGCACCAGCCCGACTCTCAAGCACACTGAGACAGCAATGGAGTCTGGCCACAGTGGCGTGTGCCTGTAATCCCAGCACTTGGGATGTAGGAAACAGGAGGATCACTATGAGTCCAAGCTGAGTGGTGAGACCTTGTTTACAAAAAAGGTAAAGGGGCCCAGCGGGATGGCTCAGTGGTCTAAAGCGCCTGCTTGGGAAAGCTTGGGCGGCTTCAGGGACCGCGGTTCAATCCCTGACACCACATGCTGCGCCAGCCCTGCCCTCGGGACGGGCTGAGCCGGCCATGGGAATGAGTGAATAAATTAACAAAGGTTCTGAAACAAGAAAAAAAATTTAAAAAGATAAAAATATAAATAAATACTCATTGATTTTGTGGAAAAAAGGACAAACTACAAGTACGCAAGTGAAAGCAGACTGTGCACTAGGACAAACTGATTCATGTGCCAATGATGCTATTTACTAGCTTCACAAGCTCAATTTCTCCGAGTTTTAGTTTCCTCATCTATAAAAGAGGGGAAATTATCCTTCCTTTACAGAGCTATTGTGAGCACTAAATGAGATGATCTAAGAAAAATATCTGGCACATGGTAACTACAATCATTACTGGGTTTGCTTTGGGTTTCTTCTGAGGCCGCTACACTACATACAGTGCATGTTTTTGTGAAGATTGTCCATTGCAGTTGTGAAACACTCAACTAGCACACAGTGGCATTAATGTATCTAACATTGGTTCTTCCCCAGGCCTGGCTCCTTATTCACATTCGGTATTCAGTTCAGATCACAAGTCCTCAGAGGCTCCTTCCTCTGCTTCCCTCATGTCTCTGCTGTAAATTCTTCATAGAATTTTCTGTTATCTGACTTTATTTGCTCACTTACTTACTTGCCCATCGGCTGTGCAATCCCAATTTCTCTGAGCCCTTTCCTGCTTACTCTTATATCTTCAATGCCTAGACCCATACCTGGTATGCAGTAGCACTAAAGTAGTATTTGGTGACCAATTCACTTACTCCCATTCCCGGAAGCCTTTGAGAAAGCTAAAACACAGTCAAACTTTGGTGAGACTTTTCTAATCCTATGTTCTAGGGGAAAGGGCTTCCTTTTAAAGTATATCATTCAGCAACTAAAGTGTAAGACCCAGCTCTCAGTCTCAGGAACCTACCATCTAGAGCTGGGGATGTGACTTGTTTTGTTTTTAGGATCATTGGTAATTTTAAAATGACTAGTGCAACTCATGATAATTGATATTGCTATAGATCAAACTAAGAAGGCATGAAATTGTTGTAAGTTCGTGGTGCAGAAAATAGAGACAGAGATCACATGAGGAAGGCCTTCTTGGAGGACCATAAAGGAGACATGTTATACTAGAAAAAAAGAGTCCAGGCATTGATATTTGCAAACCACTCAGAGTAGAGCTAAGCTATCATAGCGCGCGCGCACACACACACACACACACACACACACACACACGTATACATAAGAAAGACACTCAACTGATATTTTTCTGCCATGAGAATTTTATATTTATTGTTTATTAAAAAGATATAGAAATAGTTGCAAAGAAGTAATCATAAAGTTGCCATAGTGGCACTTATTTTTTCTAAAACTAAAATACAATACATGCTAACTTGAGAAAAATCTTCAGGAGACTCAGGCAACTCTGGGGATCACATGAGTTCTGTCAGATCATCCAAGTGAAGACACTAATCTTCAGAAATATCTATAAAATAAGGTGCCAGACTGGGAAAATCATCTTGAACCTCTGGTTGGTCTTGAGGGACCTGCATGTGCTCGTCATTGGAGACACAAAATGGACAATCGCAGTGGGCACTTGAGCTGGCTTCTGACGAGGTGGTCAGCTGGTTTGTATCATTAGTGAGGGCCTCGGCTGCACCTTGGCTGGCACTTTGTATGGAGCGAGCTATGGGGAGCCATGGGGAACGCCGGGGAGTCGCACATGACACTGGGATCACATACTTAGATGATGTATCTTTTGAGGCATAGTAGAGCTCAGAACTGTAGATGACTACATCCGGAAAGACAGCCTTGATTCTGATGCCACATTCCGTGACGCGGTAGGTGAACTGGTACATGTGCGTCTGAACATAGTTGACAGGGCAACCCAGGCCCAGGTGCAGCTCGTGAAAGTGGACATACACGTCGTCGTTCCACATGAAGGGGCGGACGGTGACCATGAACCAGTCCATGGAGCACATCACCGTCACTGGAATTTCTCCAGAACTGGTTGAAAACATGGCGGTCAGGAAGAGCATCTCACTTAGGAACTTGACAACTTTCATCCTTGCAGATGATGTGGTTAATGATCCACAGGAAACAGGAATCTGTCCAGGGAGGATTTCTACAACAGACAAAAACATAAGGTGTGTGTCATGTGAATTCATACTTCAAATATGATACTTTATTTTTATTTATTTATTTATTTATTTATTTATTTATTTATTTATTTATTTTTGCAGGACTGGGGTTCAAACTCACAACCTTGCACTTGCCTAGCACGCACTTGTGCCTTGGAGCTATCTCCCCAGCCCCCTTTTTTAATTTATTTATTTATTTATTTTTTTGATACTTTTTTAAAAGAATTTTTTCTTTTATTTATTTATTTTTTTCTTGTTTCAGAACCTTTGTTTGTTTATTCACTCATTTTTATGGCTGGCTCAGCCCGCCCCCAGGGCAGGGCTGGCGCAGCATGTGGTGCTGGGGATCGAACTGTGGTCCCTGAAGCCACTCAAGCTTTCCCAAGCAGGCGCTTTAGACCACTGAGCCATCCCACCGGGCCCCTATGATACTTTTTTTGAGACAAGATTCTTCTATGTAGTGCAGGCTGGCCTTGAACTCACTATATAGCCCAGGTTGGCCTCAAACTTTTGGCAATCCTACTGCCTCACTCTCCCAAATGCTGGGATTATAGGTGTTTACCATCATGGCTGGCTTAAATATGATCATTTTTAAGTAAAATGCTGTTTCTAAAACATTAAAAAGAAGAAAACAGCTCATATGAGATACAACTGAGTTTTCATTTCCTGGTTGGAATGTACATATTTATTGCTTATCGGTGACTGCAGTGGATTTTTAGGCAGTGTTGGAAAGTCAGAGACCTTTGTATGGTAGATAAGTGTTATAATACTGGAATACACTCCCAGCCCTGGTTTCTTTTCTTTCTTTCTTTCTTTCTTTCTTTCTTTCTTCTTTTGGGGACCGGGGTTCAAACTGACGACCTTGCACTTGCCCAGCAGGCACTTGTGCCTTGGAGCCATCTCCCCAGCTCCCTTTTTTCTTTTTTAATGTGATACTAGGGATCAAACCCAGGGCCTTATGCATGCAAAACAAAAGTTCCGTGACTGAGCCATATATCTGCCCCACACTGATTTCGTTAAGGGACTTTTCATGCTGATTTTGTATGAAGCATATATCTTTCCTTCATGTATATAATAAGAATCTACATTGATCAGAATGGTGTCCTCTTAGCTGGGCATGGTGGCTCACGCCTGTAATCCCAGCACTCGGGAGGCTGAGGCAGGAGGATTGGTGTGAGTTCGAGACCAGCCTGGGCTACAAAAGTGAGCGCAGGACCAGCCTCAACTGCATAGCGAGACCCTGTCTCAAAAAGA
>PVJA010027301.1:0-28721 GCA_004027025.1 Myocastor coypus
AAAAAAAAAAAAAAAAAAAAAAAAAAAAAAAAAAAAAAAAAAAAAAAAAAAAAAAAAATCCCAGTGCTCTGGAGGATGAGATAAGAAGTCCATAAATTTGGGCCTGGGTCAGGCAATTTAGCACTCAGTGAAACCCCATCTAAAGCCAAAAATAAGGGCCAGTCAGATAGTTCAGCAGATGGGATTCAGTCCCCATGGGGTGCGCTGAGACAGCGACTGAGACTGGGTGTGCTAGCACATGCCTATAATCCCAGCACTTAGCAGGCTAAAAACAGGGATCACGATAGTCCGAATGGTGTAGTGAGATCCTGTAGTATAGATCCTATGCTATATACATAACAAATAAACAAATATACACGCAAAGCTAAATGAAGCCTGGGGATATAGCTCCATTTGACAGTCCTAGGTTCAATCCCCCACACTGCAAAAGTAAATAAATAATAAACACGACAGCACGGGAGAAGAGGTACACAACTGAAGAACAGTGAGCTCTCGTCAGAGCATCTCTCGTCTGGGACCACTCCCCCCATGTTCTCTTTCCAGCAGTGGCCCAGGTGTCATGTGGCACTGGACGCTGTCAGCTCGCAGATGCTTCCGTGCGAAGCCTTGCATACCTTTTAGTGAAATCTTTAAAGCAGAGTCGTAGCTTATTGTGATGTCTGAAAAGCTTGGGGTCACTGGGTATTTCAGATAGGAAAACCTGGGCAACTTCCAAAGGCCCCTACAAAATAAGAAAACGAAACTGGGTGAGTGTTGCTGCCTTCCCTAGGACGCAGACAGACGGGCCGCACTGAGGCTTCTGCACTGAGGGCGCCTGACGGCGAGCAATGGACACATCACCGCTCCTCAGGGACAGGCTATTTCACGCCCATTTCTACCAACTGCAACCAGACTAACTTATTAGCTCATTATTCAAAGAAGTGGAGCACGCATTCAAGGATTCATGACTTCGCTCTTTAACACATACAGTTTTGGCTTTTATGCAATTTCCTCTGCATGTACAAGCTACCAAGATAGCACAGCTCCTCACTCAAGGGTCATCTGATGTAACTTTGCTGCAAGAGCTTCCCTTAGCATCCTAAAGGTGTTCCCAACACTGTAAGCTCAAGGACGTGACAGAGGTGGTTTCTAATCTACATATGACGAAGTAATAGTATCTCCTACACATATAATTTTTACTAAAATTTTCAAAACTACTCCGTATCAGTTACTTAAGCCTCTGAACTGGTGAAAAAGACCTGGGGGTAACATAGGTGAGGGCTTAAGATGGTGGAGATTTATGTATTCATACACAGCTCTGAAAATGAATCCTTTATAGATCACATTCTCTTATTGCAACATTTTCAGAAATGTTACTTTAAAAGATTTAATTCTTTTTTTTGTCTTTTGAGACAGGGTCTAGCTATGTATTTCAGGTTGGCCTTGAGCTGAATTTTGTAGCCCAGGCTGATGATCTCAAACTCGCACTGATCCTCCTGCCTCTGCCCCCAAGTGCTGGGGACTACGGGCGTGCACCACCATGCCTGGCTTTGGTTCCCTCTTAACAGAGTGTATAAAAATAAGAAAATTCAGTAGAGAAAGAGGTACGAAAATCTTAACAACTGAGGCTATCACTGAACAACTGCTTTGCTCTGCCTTGTTTATACTTGAAGTTTCTCACAGCTACTTCCAACACATGCTCTTTTCACTGGACTTGGTGCAGGCCTGCCACTCTGTAAGATGTACTGCCCACGTTATCACTGGTGCTGTGGGCCAGTGAAGGGACAAACCTGATTCACTGTTGTGCCAACGGACCCCTGCAGCACCATCTGGAGCATTTTGGGGTCTGCCGGGTCTTGATGTGTTGCGAACGCCAACTCCTGGGTCTTCTTCTGCATATCTTCTATAGCGACTTCCACCGGTGTTAAGATGATCTGAGTAAAACACCACTCTTAGATCACTGTAGGTCTGAAAACTACTGTAGGAGGAACTTTACATAATCCAAGAAAATGAGAAAAAAAATGGGCACCAATTGTGTGCTTTTATGTGATAACAGGATTCCAAACTTGATCTTTCTTTAAATAAAGCAGAAAACAAAACCTTTTGAAAGCATAAATTAAGGATACCTGGGGCACTGGGAAGGGTGCCCAGCATGCTCCCCAGGAGAGAGGCTCTGGTGGGCCACGGTAAGGAGGACAGCAAGGGGCTGTGCAGTTGCACGGCCAACGCACGCCCACTTCTGGCCTTACCTCTTCCTTGTGAATGACATTGACCCTTGTTTTAATGTAGGGAAAGGCGTGAGAGGTGGTCAGAATGGTCTTGCGCTTGAACTGCTCATGGAGCTCCCCGTGGGCACGACCGTCCAAGGTGAAGGGTGTACAGTACATGAAACGGCGAAGATTGTAATTTTTGTCAAAATATGTGATCCGGTCCTTCATTTCATAGGTATCGAAGTAGGGCTCCACATAGGTGATCTGAATGTACGCCTGCAGGGAGAGCAGAGAGCTTGCACCTCCCCAGGGCCCACCGCTGGCGCTTCTCCGCAGAGGCGGGCACTGCGCTTCTGCACCGTACCTTGCTAGGGCCTAGTTTACACTTGTCCACGGGGTTAGAGTCTTTGACCACTTCCACCACATCCTCTCCAAATCTTTCTCCATAAAATCCCTGAAAAGAAGAAAAATAAATCTTTTATATGAAGTGAGCAGGACTAGTAAACAGAGTGGGCTTCTGAGCAAAACCTAGAGGTTTGTTTATTTATTTATTTAAATCTGGAGGTTTAGTCAGTATTGTCAATTGTTGCAAAGTGATCACTTCTTCCTTCCTTCCTTCTTTCCTTTCTTTCTTTCTTTCTTTTTTTTTATCACTTATTTCTTTAAAGAACCACTTTTGTCTGTAAAAACAGAGGGCTCAATGAGTCTCCCAGACAGACAAGGGGACAGAACAGAGAAAAAGCTGCCCACTGATGCCCAGGGTCCTTTTCACTGGGTCTGGCATGACCTGTTTGCTTAAAAGCCACCGTCAATGCATGCACATTTATCACTATGAACAATTTAAAGGAATATTAAAAAAAAAAAAAACAAAAACAAAGGAATATTCTAGAAGTTTTGGCCACACATGGTGGCATAAGCCTATAATCCTAACAACTCAGGAGGCTGAAGCAGGAGGAATGCTGTGAATTTGAGAGTAACCTGGGCTACACAGTGAGTTCAAGGGCAGCCAGAACCACATATAAAACCTTGTCTTAAAAAAAAAAAAAAAAAAAAAAAATCCAGAATTTTCCAGTAAAAACACTGATCTGTTGTAGCTTATAAGCAAAGCTGTGTCCTGTTTCTAAGTTCTGTGGGGACAAAATCACACATCTGGGCAAAACGCAGGTCTGGCAGGATGGGCTCCAGCGTGGTCTGCAGCCCTCCCCACCTCTGCTCACACACTTTGCATCTGTGCACAGAATGGGAGGGCGGAGAGGAGTGCATAGCGAAGCCTGGCCGGCTGGAGCTGAGGAGCAGGAAGCTATAGAGGTGAAGCTGGTCCTAGTGCTGAATCACCCTGCTGGGCACCAGGTAAGCAAGGAGACAGGGCCAGGCACTGCCTGGGCTCCGCTTCCACTCCCATTTCTGCTACCACTTAATTTGCTGCATCTTTTCCCACAAAATGTGGCTGCTTGATAGATTTCATCAACACACAATACATTCTACAGCTTGTAGGAATTTGTAAAATATGTATGAAGCCAGGGATGGCAGAGCTTCCTTGTAATGCCAGCTTTCTGGAGGCTGAGGTAGCCAGACTGTAAATCAGAACCCAGACTGGATTGTTTCCAAATAAGAACTAGGCTGGGGATAAATCTCACTGTCAAGGTCCCTGGGTTCAAAATCCAGCAATGCCCACCCTGTCCAAAGCATGAAAATGGAGTCTTTTTTTTTTTGCTCTGCAGTTCAGCTGGCCTTCAGCTCACTTTTGTAGCCCAGGCTGGTCTCAAACTCACACTGATCCTCATGCCTCAGCCTCCCAAGTGCTGGGATTATAGGTATGTGCCAGAAAAGTCTCAAAACATATACCTAACAATAGTTGAAGCCAGGCACGGTGGCACAGGTCTACGATCCCAGCACTTGGGAGGCTGGGGAGGAGGATCACAGAGAGTTCAAGCCGGTCTGAATTACACAGCGAGACCCTCCCTCAGAACGCCGCCACCACCACCACCACCACCACCACCACGAGCACCTGCACCACTGTGCTGTTGCTGTAAAGTATTTTTAAAAGTATTATTGTGCCTATCAGAAATCCTTCTGTGCTTAAGGAGTGTTACTTGATAGGACAGAGCACACTGAAGGACTGGGTCTGGATCTGAACGTCTGATCATTACAGAGAGAATACAAATTAAAGAGCACATTTCATGAACCACCACAGCATTCACCTCCAATCTGTGAGATATCTCAGCAAGTTTGGTTATGGCAGGCTCCTTGTAAACAAACTCCTGTTCATCCAAATCCCCGAACTTGGTTCCATAAAAACCAACGCGAAAATAGGTGCCAAACATCCGCTTACCATCCTAGGTTTAGGAAAATGAGGAAAATTTAATATAACATCTTTTGTGTTTCACATTGTACTTAAGATTGGTATAGTGTAAAAATCTCTAAAACTGTAAGAAGTTTCTCTTAAAAATCATGACACTTTTATTATCTTTCAAATGAAAGTTAAAAACAAGTAAATAGTCTTTTTCTTTCATCATTTCTAATGAGCATTATGCAGTTAGGGCTTTTACCAAGTGACTGAATCACATATATTTTTAGGGCTTGGGATAGAGTATCACATTGGTTTCAGTCTATAAAACTGAGATAAATCACTTTTCTTATGTCAGGAAAAGATACTTGTAATAACACAAACTGTTCTACTACTAGAACAAATTAAAGGTCACTTAAAATCATCAACACATTTTCAAGTTTGCATAAGCCTTCACATAACCTCTTTATATATGCCAAGAGTAACACGTGGTAGACAACAACTAGGAAAACGTCAAGACACTCTAGAGAGCCGGGCAGGGTAGCGCATGCCTGTAGTCCCAGCACTTGGGAGGCAGAGGCAGGAGGATCAGTATGAGTTCGAGACCAGCCTGGGCTACAAAAGTGTGCTCAAGGCCAGCCTGAACTGCATAGCCAGAACCTGCCTCGAAAAGATTAAAATAAAAAAATAAAACAAACAAAAAAAACAATTCTAGATGTGCTAAAGCAAAACAAAATAAAATAATCTAAATGAAACCAAATATATATATAACGTCTTGCATTGATAGGAATATTTTTGTGTGGTGCCGGGGATGTAGCTCAGTGTCACAGCACCTGCCTGGCACATGAAAGGTCCTGAGTTCAATTCTTAGCATCAAATAAAATAAAATATGTATACATATATATGTACATATATATGTAAAAGAGTAACAAAAACACAACAGGAAAAAATATCTACACCTATAAATGAGAGACTGAGACAGGGCTATTCTCAAGACCCCAGGCTGCCCACTCCATGTGTTAGCCATACACTGAGCTAGAACCCAGTTGCCCAAAACTCCCACACACACATCTGCAGATGAGCCTTCTGACAAAGGCCAACGGTAGACACTTTCCAGGCCGTCCGACACGAAGCTATTTCAGAAGGGTTTTGTGGCAGTTCCTAGATCTACAACCACACATAAACATTGGAATTCTTCTAAGTTCACTGTAAGCTTGGCTTGCTTTATATGTTATCATTCCTTAGTTTAGGAAAAACTAAAGGGCTACATAAATCAAATTACAAATGTTACAGATATTTAAATAAAAAGTGGGAGCCAGGAAGATAGCTCAGTGTAATAAGTGCTTCCCTGGCAAGGTCTGGAGTTCAATCCCTGATGCCACCAAAAAAAGAAAAAAAAAAAAAGAAATAAATAGTGAATTTCAGGGCCAGCAAGATAGCGCAGTGGTCTAAAGTACCTGCTTAGGCAAGCTTAGGCAACTATAGAGACTGTGGTTCCAGCCCCACCCCCAGGTCACGCTGAGCCGGCCATAACATATATACATACATTTTAAAAAGTAAATTTCTAATCCCAGCTCATGGGAGGCTGAGGCAGGAGGATCAACATGAGTTCGAGACCAGCCTAGGCTACAAAAGTGAGCTCAAGGCCAGCCTGAACTGCATAGCAAGACCCTATCTCAAAAAGAAAAAAAAAAAAAAAAAAAAAAAAAAAATGAATTTCACTTTGTTTACCAATTCTGTAATACCAAATGGAAAACATTAAGTGTACAAAAGCACCTTTATATTCTGTCCAAAACAAGTAGAGTTTTAAAGTAAAGTGTTTTGGGCACTAAAAAACCCTTTAATTTTGTAGGGTGTTTTTTTTTTTTTTGGTACTAGGAATCAAACTCAGGACCTTGTACTTGCCAGGCAGTTACTATGCTGCTGAGTAACATCCCCAGCCCTTAATTTCCTAATTTAAAAGCATTCTTCACAGTTACTTTAAAATTTATTTTTTAAATTAAATTTTATTTTATTTTAAACCTCTTTTATGTATTTGTGTTATGGCCAGCTCAGCCTGCCCTGGGGGGTCTGGCTGGTGAAGCATGTGGTACCAGGGATTGAACCTCGGTCTTTGTAGTCGCCCAAGCTTGCCTAAGTAGGCGCTTTAGACTTCTGAGCCATCTTGCCGGCACTACTTTAAATTTTTTTTTTAATTTTATTTTTTTTCTTGTTTCAGAACTTTTATTTGTTTATTTATTTATTTTCATGGCTGGCTCAGCCTGCCCTGAGGGCAGGGCTGGCGCAGCATGTGGTGCCGGGATCGAACCGTGGTCCCTGCAGCTACCCAAGCTTTCCTAAGCAGGCACTTTAAATCACTGAGCCATCCCGCCGGGCCCCCACTACTTTAAATTTAATAGACAAATATTTAACTGACTTCTATAGCAAACAAATCTTTCTAAATGGATTAATTAAATTCAACCAAAATTTTGATTAAAATTGTTAGTGAGCCAATTGAGTACAGCAATAATAACAACCAAGGAGCGGGTGCAGTAGGTAGGGAATAAAACATTTGAAAAATTAATAATTGGTGACTGTAATTTTTTAAAATGTCACACACATACATAATATATTCCTATTTTAAAATGCCATTTTTCTAGCTGCACTAGTATTCTTTTTTTTTTTTTTTTTTTTGAGACAGGGTCTCGCTATGCAGTTGAGGCTGGTCCTGCGCTCACTTTTGTAGCCCAGGCTGGTCTCGAACTCGCACCAATCCTTCTGCCTCAGCCTCCCAAGTGCTGGGATTACAGGCGTGAGTCACCACGCCTGGCTTGCACTAGTATTCTAATTCTTTTTTTTCTTCCCTCTTTTCTGTCTCATTGTGTAGTTCAGGCTTGTCTTGAGCTCATTTTGTAGCCCAGGCTGGACTTAAACTCACAATGGTCCTCCTGTCTCAGCCTCCTCAGGGCTGGGATTACAGGCATGCACCACCATGCCTGGCATTATCCTGATACTTTCACAGTATGGCCCATTAAGTAAGGGGAGATGGCAGTCAGGACCTGTTTCCCTCAGCTACTCCCAGGTCTATGTCAGCCTCCATGACAGGGGGCACTGTCTGGCGCCCATCTTACTCAGAGGAGCCCCCTAGAAGCAGATGGAATTTGGGGTATGATCCAAACAACAAGGTATTGGGGCCGATGCTCCCTAGACCTGGACAGTGGCTTTTGTCAGCAGAGCCTAAAGCCGCACTACCTCTCCTGCATACCTGGTACACAGACGTGAAGCTACGGAAAACAACTGCTCTCCTACGTTAGCTACTGTTCATCTGCAATAACAGGAAAATAACCCTACATGAGGCTTACTGTGTGTTCCAACATACACAGAACAACGTGATCCATGCTGTTGTGGGACGTGGAAGGTGGTTCCGAGAAAGGAGGAGTCAGCCTGTGAAGCCAAGGGCCAAGTGCAGCACTAGTGGGAGATGTGAGGGCAGGAGGCCATGCTCAGGAAGGACAGCAGGGGCAGCAGCGAGGGGGGCTGGAGACACTGCTCATCTGCTCCACCCCGAGTTCCTCCTGCGTGCATCAGCGCGCTGCGGACAGCTGTGCTAATCCAGGAGCAGCGCAACGAGGGAGGCAGCCAGGGCAGGGCTCATCTGGCAATGGCCCAAGGGCGTTCCGCACGGTCTCTGGGGAAGGCCTGGGGCTGCCTGCCTGTGTTCAAGGAGCAGAGGCCAGGGGAGCAATCACAGCAGTCGAGTGAGCAAAGACCAGTGTGCTTACATGTGTGTGCTGCCGTGGGGAAGGCATCGCAGGGCGCGAGGCTGGCTCAGAGAGTTCGAAACCTTCATTTTCAACTAGGAAAATCACAGCTGGACGTGGTGGCATACCCTTGAAATCCCAGCACTCGGGAGGCTGAGGCAGGAGGATCATTGTGAGTTCGAGACCAGCCTGGGCTACAAAGTGAACTCCAGGCCAGCCTGAACTGCACAGCGAGAGCCTGCCTCAAAAAGACAAAATACCAAATGAAACCAAAAACAAAGCCTGTGAAAGTCTCCCAGGCTGTGTATCACAACAGCAGCCCTAGCCCACGAATGCAGGCAGCATCATACAGCTTCACCTTCAGGAAAGACGTCTGTGTGTGTTAAGATAGAATCATTTTGCATGCTTCAATCTCAAGTTAGAGCAAGCCGCATTTCTTTGGTGATCTAGTAGAATCTGACTCTAACACGGTGAGCCCCATCGCTGCTAGCCTCCCTGGAGACCATCATATCTCCATAAGGTTGGGTACTTCCTTTAAATATGATGCTGTCTTTAAAAACGGAGACAGTGTCATGTCACTATGCTGTCAACATTTGGAGACTGGTTAAAACAAACCTTGTAATAGTGCCCTTCTGAATATAACCTGATCAGTATTTGACAAAGGACACAATATCATTTGAAAATAAATATGTAGGGGCTGCTAAGATAGCTCAGCAAACTAAAACACGTGCTTAGGCAAGCTCAGGCAAGCTCAGGGACCACAGTTGGATCCCTGGCACCACATGTCGTGCCAGTGGTGCCGCCAGGGTGGGCCGAGCTGGCCAGAGTCTGGACATAGTGGCACACACCCATAATCCAGGGCTGGGGAGGCTGAAAATGGGAGAATCACTGAGTCCAACCTGTGTGAGACCTTGTAACAATCAAATACTGTTAAAAAAAAAAAAAAAAAAAAGTACATGCAAAATATGAAACAGTAAAATGAAAATTCATAGAAATTAATTTTCTTCTGAAAATAACTTAAAATGCCCTATAACGAAGAGATGACTTATTTTCTATTGTTTCAAGAAGAATAAAGAGGGCTCTGGGAAAACTGAAGCTAGAAGGGAATAGTACTCAGCTTCTGTGAAGCGGAAACTAGAGAGGAGGTAAGAGCCGCCGGGCTCCAGAAGGGCCCCGCCGTGCTGCAGAGGCAGTGCGGCCTGCGCATGCCATCAGGGTCGAGGCTGAGGGCTGTCGCATGCACGCACACACTCTCAGGTTCTCACTGCCCCAAAGGTCTCCTAGCTCAGATCGCTTGTATGGAACCAAGGGATAATGCCTGTGAAACACTGCTAACAGATAGGCCCAGGGGGCTTTTCCTGTGAGCTAGAACATCATTACCTCAAAGAACCCTGCTACAATATGTAAATTATCCATACTGAATCTCAATCCAGGCAGAGTTCTCAGAGGATCCTGAGAAATTAGCTAGAAACATAATTTTAGAAAAAATGAAATCACTGAAGTTTTCACAGAGTAAAAAAGAAAAAATATCCACAAGATAGGAACTTACCACAATAGACAATAGTAAAAGTGGGGAGTAGGGTCAGCAACCAGGGGCAAGAGAGAAGAGAAAACAGAGCATTTTAATTAGGAGAATTTCAAAACAATTAGGCAGCAAATGGCAGCAAACACATTTGTAAAATGCAAGCATCCATTTCAATTTTACAAAGGAAAAGTAAAAATGCGTGCAACAAATTTAGACACTACAAAGCTAAAGGTCTGGTAAAAAGTAGCAACAAGTATATAAACAAGAAAAGAAAGTCGGTGTGACTGTACCATGCAACCAACATGATGAATGAATGGTATTAAGGTCATAACCAGTGAAAAGTCTACTGTTCAGGGGTCGATTTAGCATCAAGCAGACTAGTAAGCTGCTCAGAGGTTTTGCTCTTCCTCATTTTCACTACACGTTTAATTTTCAGCTAGTTCTACTGCGCATCGGAACGTGCACGTGGCACTTGTGTCTCTCAGACATAATGTCTTGGTACACATGTCCTCACAGGCACTGATAAGGTCATACGTATTCAAACTAGGGAATTAAAGTAGATGTGTGGGTCCTCATTTCATCTAAAGCAAAGGTAGGCACTGTTTCAGAAGGGAAGAAAACTTAGTGGGACACTGAGACTTTCTACTTGGGCCCCCAAGCGAGCATTTCAATGCCAAACCCATCAGAGAACTCCATGCTGTTCAGTCAACATAAACCTGACTACAAATGATGGACAAAGCATACAACTTTATACGCACACCTAACTCTAAATAAACCTGACTTATTAATATCTAACTAAACTTTGTTAAAATAATGTATATATCTCTCCTTTACGGGAAGACATAAACTGATATTATAAGCCTAACTACTATATAAACCAAAGCACAGAGCCGGGCGTGGTGGCGCATGCCTGTAATCCCAGCACTCGGGAGGCTGAGGCAGGAGGATCGGTGTGAGTTCGAGACCAACCTGGGCTACAAAAGTGAGCTCAAGGCCAGCCTCAACTGCATAGTGAGACCCTGTCTCAAAAAGACAAAATAAATAAATAAATAAATAAAATAAAAAAATAAACCAAAGCACAAGTAATCTACTTGAAATACTAATAAATCAAGCACTTTCTCAGAATGAGAGCAAATTAAATTTGAATTTCTCTTAATCTCTTTATCCTTTTCTCCAACAAAATTTATTTTTAGCTTTTTTTTTTTTTTTTTTTAAGAATTTTTTATTTTATTTATTTATTTTTTTCTTGTTTCAGAACCTTTATTTGTTTATTCACTCATTTTCATGGCCGGCTCAGCCCGCGCCCTGAGGGAAGGGCTGGTGCAGCATGTGGTGCCGGGGATCAAACCGCGGTCCCTGAAGCCGCCCAAGCTTTCCCAAGCAGGGGCTTTAGACCACTGAGCCATCCCGCCGGGCCCCTATTTTTAGCTTTTTTGAGAGGGTTTCGCTATGCAGTTCAGGCTGGCCATGAGCTCACTTTGTAGTCCAGGCTGGTCTCAAACCTATAATGATCCTCCTGCATCAGTGTGCCAAGTAGAGGGATTACAGGCCGGCATGCGCCACCATGCCTGGCCGACCCCAACAAAAATTAAATGACGAAACTGAATTTCTTTCCTCAGTAGGATTTATACTCAATGCAAAGGAACCAAGCTAAGAATATTTCACCAATTCTCAAGGCACATTTTTTGCCTGCATTTTAAAATCTCTGTAGTGAGACTTCATCTGTCAACTAAAGGTTTTTTCTGTCTTAAAAACATAAATGGTATTTCTTATAATGTTTTTCTTAGATCAAATGAAAGACAGTATTTCAATTTATACCTCTGAGCAATAACACATAAATCGACCTCTGTAAAATGAAGTGAAACCATATGGTTACAAAAGGAATCTGTGTGTAAATGCGGATGAAGGAAATGCTTCGAAGGATAAAAACAGGCGAGGGTGAGGACAAGTGGGTCATTTACCAAAGAATCTCAGCAGCGCAGTGCAAGGCTTTCCATGCGCTGCCTACGACCTCTTAATAATACATTTCTTAAAATAACTTACAGTTATTTCAACAAAATTTCTTTGGTTAATGAATTCAGTTGATAGCAGACAGCGACAGAACACCCACAGCTAGCACATGTGGGCAAAGCATTGGCATAGCAAATCTTATCAAATCAGTCTATTAGTGTCTTTAACTAACTAGAGCATTACCTACCTCCCAGCCAGTACTCTGTATAATAAAAAGTAAAAAAGGGCAAGTCATAAAAAAAAAAAAAAAACCTCTTTCAAAGTAACAATAACAACAACAAAGGCCCCACTCCCTGCACTGCTCTCCAGGAATGGGAGACGACAGGATGCTTAAGACAGCACACTCTTGCAGTTAACCTCGATGACAGCTAGATCAATAGCTACTTCAAAACTAGCAGCTAAGATTTTGCCTTTTAAAACCTAACTTCTTAAGTGAAAAGTGCAAAAAACACTTTAAGTGAACTCTGGAGGAAAGAACACACTGCTTGTCTCAGTTATGTGTCTGTGCTAAGTTGTTAAAGTGAGCTGCATTCCACTGAAAGATCCACGTTAGATTGAAATACACACGGCAATTTTGCTCAGATGTCACTAACACAAATAGGTGACAATGTTTGGTACACTACTACCTCTAGATCTTTCAGACCCAACAGGTATAATTTGTGGTTTGCAGCTTGCAAGTTGGGATAAAGTTCCTTTCACAACATATGGACAACTAACGGGCCTCCCGTTAGGATCACGAAACCTGGTTTTATGTTTTCCTTACTTTAGTATCTGAGGAGAGACCACACAGTCTCACCTGAGCAGGGTGAGCAGTCCAGTCCTATTTTACTTTTGGATTGCATCAATTCACTCATAATGGAACAACCCATAGGGGAAGAGAGAGGTGTCTGAGCTCAACTGAGTAAGACTAGTAACTAATACTAAACTAGAAGACCACTACTCTGCTGAGATCTGTCTGGGGCAGTGGTAACATCACGGGTAACAGCATGGGAGGCGTCAGCTCAGCAGGGCCCTTTGAGAATGCAGCTTGAGAGAAATCAGCTGCTGTAGTCTGCTTCATTTTTAAACCAAGTGTAATTTGATTCTAATTTGGGTGACAATATGTAGCTAACAATCACATTTATAATTAAGTGAAATAAGACAGTGGTTTTACTATAATTGGTTAAGTATGATTTTCACAAAACTGATACAACTGTATTAAGGATAATCAAATGCAAACAACTGAAAAGACTAAAGTTCATTTGCAGTCACCTAGATAAGAAAAAGGCTTTGGCATCAAAGGAATAGACATCAATTTAAAAATTAAATTCAGCTATAAACTATGTGAAACAAAACAGTCCAGTTCAAAAACTTGGTAATTATTTTTTAAAAGCTTATAGAAGGTTTACAATGATTATCATTTACTTTAGAGAAATTCAATTTTATGAATAAAAGTAGTTTTAGCCATGAATAATCACTGTGACTACTCAAGTGACACTTGATTGAAAAGGTCACTTCATGGGTCTAGCTTGACATAAGTACAAAGCGACACTGAGGCTTTGAACAGTTTTTTCTTCTGGTGATAAGTACAGCTAGAAATTGAAATAATTACCTGATGGACAATTTTGCTGAATGCTTCTTGAAGTTTACCATGAATTGTAGACAGTTTCTTGGCGTCTCGATTAGCTTCGTGAATAGGAATAAGTACTTTGTAAACCTCATTAACTGCTTCATACATGCCAGCCTACAAAAACAATGTTTATAAGATATTGCTTTCTTTTACATAAAAAAGTAAAACAGATACAAGAAATTATATTAAACACTGAAATTTTCCCAATGAAGATATAAAAGCAAATTATCACTTTTCAAGTTTCTCCCCCCCCCATGGCCAGCTCAGCCTGCAGTTGCCTAAGCCTGCCTAAGCAGGCGTTTTTGACTACTGAGCTATGTCGCCAGCCCCAAACTATCATTTTAACTGTGATAAACCTTAACAGAAGGGGCCTGGCAGGATGGCTCAGTGGTCTAAACCGCCTGCTTAGGAAAGCTTAGGCGGCTGCAAGGACCACAGTTCAATCCCCGGCACCACATGCTGCACCAGCCCTGCCCTCAGGGCAGGCTGAGTTGGCCATAAAAATAAATAAATAAACAAGCAAAAGTTCTGAAACAAGAAAAATAAAGTAAAATTAAAAAAAAAAAAACCTTAACAGAAGACATGTCCACCGTCACCTCCTCCGGATGAGCAGATAGGCATGCACATGTGCACTGATGGTTCCACATAATCTGAGCGGGACAGGCTACTTCTGTGTGCCTGGCCTCTCTCCCTGAGGTGGATGGGGTTGTGTGCATGTGCTAGCCGGAGCTCACACTTCCTCCCACACTAACTGGGAGCAGAAGACGAATGAAATTGGACTAGGATGAGGACCAAAGCTACCTAAGTTCATAATCGGATGAGCTGCGGCCTCCTATGAAACTACAATCATTTACTTTTCCAAAATATCACATTAGCAAATTTAATATTTAGGCCGGGGAGACAGCTTAGTAGAATAAACACTTGTGTGGCAAGCGCAAGGTCCTGCCTGAGTTCAATCCCTAGTACTGAAAAAAAAAAAATTTTTTTTTTAAATAATAAATCCCCTATAGAAAAATCTTCCAGGTATTTTGATTTTTAGCAAAATATGAGAAGGTTTTGGGGCCAGGGAGATAGCTCTGTGGCACAAGGGCCTGCCTGGCAGGTGCAAAGTCATGAGTTTGAACTCCAGTCCCACCAAAAAAATAAAAATAAAAAAGGAATACTGTCCAAGCCGGGCATGGTGGTGCATGCCTGTAATCCCAGCACTTGAGAGGCTGAGGCAGGAGGAGCGGTGCGAGTTCGAGACCAGCCTGGGCTACAAAAGTGAGCTCAAGGCCAGCCTGAACTGCATAACAAGACCCTGTCTCAAAAAAAGAGAAGGTTTTGAGTGAGCAGGTTTTCTCCTGTGGAAGCAGCTGGTGTGGCAAGCCAGTGGTTGGTTTGGTCAGCACCAAGGGAGGGCCAAGAGGTGTCTGTGCTGGGCTCCAACCTTCTCCTTACATGGGCCAGCACCAGGAGGAGCAGAGTTTCCCAAAGCCAGTGAGCTCCCACCGCTTCACTAACCAGCAAATGTGTCTGCCCTGAAAACACACGCGGGGCCCTTGTATTTCCTGGTCAAGTCACAGAGTATAGTTGAGCAGTAACATAGCTAGTGAAATACTGAATTTTTCTTTTTTTTTGGGTAATCTTTTATCTCTTTATGTATGTATTTGGTACAGGATCTCACTACACAGCTTGGACTGGCAGTGATCCTCCTGTCTGAGCCTCCCCAGCGCTAGGATTACAGGCACACAGCACCATGCCTGGTTTTGGTAGCCAGCACAGCATGGTACAGGGTATCAAACCCAGACCTTGTGCTTGCCAGGCAGGCACTCAGGCTATCGAGCTACCTCCCTGGCCCCTGAAATATCTTCAGCCTTGTTTATTATTTTAATTAGAATTGGTCTGAAAAATAATAAAATTCATAATTTTATAATGCGTAGTATACCTAGTTATATTAAAAAAATAAATTATATAATCAAAAGTTTCTAAGCCGGGCGTGGTGGCTCATGCGTGTAATCCCAGCACTTGGGAGGCTGAGGCAGGAGGATCAGTGCAAGTTTGAGACCAGCTTGAGCTACAAAAGTGAGCTCAAGGCCAGCCTGAACTGCATAGTGAGACCGTCTCAAAAAGGAAAAAAAAAAAAAGTTTCTGTAACACAGGCCACCATCCCCTGATCTAAATGTGCTACTGTGAATCATTAAAATTACAGACACTCTCTGCTATGTTATAACATATTCTATTGATAGTGAAAAAGCTTTTCCGGGGAGCGGAGGATCGCTCCACGGCACAAGTGCCTGCCTGGCAAGTGCAAGGGTCATGAATTCAAACCCCAGTCCCGCAATAAAAAACAAACCAAACCAAAGCAAACTAAACAAAAAATCAGGTTTTTTTTTTGTTAGTTCCTCCCATTCAGGGAACAAAACTGCGATGGTTAAGGTCCTCAGAGTTAAGTCATTTCAAAGAGACTATTTTAAGTTGTGAAAAATACTTCAGAATGTCAGAATCACTGTACTTAAGTGAGCCAGTTCTAAGAGCCGGTAACAAGAGCAGCAGCGGCGGCCAACACACGAGCACTCACTTGGAGACAGGCGCCACAGCGAGCGCTTTCCACACATTGACCGATGAACCGAACAGCAGTCACAGGGGCGGGCATGTTACGGAAGTATTTAACAGGAAAGGAATGGGAGGCACAAAGAGACTGAGGGATCTGTTCCAGGAGCGGCACAAGGATGAAGCAGCCGAGCCAGGCGTCGGACCCAGCGTGTGCCTTCTCCCACTCTGTCCTCAGCCCGTGTCTCACAGGATGCGGCCAGGGGTGGGAGGAAATCAGCCACCCAGCACCTCGAGCTTCCGCTCCACCCCACTGTGAGCCTCAGTGTCACCTAAGCCTGGTGCTGGAACAGGGACACTGAGCACAACAGCCAGAATGAAGAGATGACTCTGTGGGCACAGTCAGGGTCAGCAGGAGTCGGGCTGCCTTTTCCTGCCCCTTGAATACCCCCGAGGTGCCACGTGCCTGCACAGCCCCTCACACACACAGGTGGGAGAGGTTGGCAGTAGGAGGCAACTGCATGTGCTCCTCACAGGGATGCCCAGGCCTCTAGGTGAGGGTCACTCTGTGACCAAGGCACCACAGCACCGGGAACAAGTTCTGCTTGATTTGGTTCTATTTTTTTACCTTACAGCAGAGCAGTGATGGCGAACCTTTCAGGGCTTTCAGCGATACAAACGGCCCACTGAGAGGCGCAGAGCATGGTCTGCCACCACTGCTGCACGGGCAAGCATATGAAAAGGGTGGTGATAGGTTGTTAAGGTGAAAAGGAGTAAAGAGAGAATTTGCTCCCAAACAGTTGTAAAAGTACTTGGAGGAAATTATTTTGCAGGGAAAGCAGGTGGTAAGGCAAAATAAATATAAACATCACTGCTAATATAGAGGTCACAAAACTGTGGAAAGAGAAAGGCCAAGAGCTGGGTACCATGGAGAAAGAAGCAGCTGCCTGCTCCAGCAGTCCCACGAGCCCCGACTCAGTGAAGTACTTTCCGGAGCAGATGCCTTCTTCATCTGGAGACACAACATCGTCTGACACAGCTGACTCCTCTAAGACATTGGATGAAATATTCTAGGGGGAGAATGGAAGAAGTTTGCAAAATGGGATTACTTTTCTAGCATGAAAAATGTACATAAGGCAAGAACTGAAGGTGAAACTTGTAGCTGAGACAGGCCAGCAAGGATAGACTGGGCTGGCCCAGGCTGAGCATTTGTCTAGTGTGCGCAAGGCCCTGGGCTCTGTACTGAGCACTGGAGGTTAAAAAGGTAAGGTGACATCTCAAGTAACTTCTGTGTTTTGAAGATGATACTAAGATGCAATAATTTCTGGATAACTGTTTCTACCATAAGAGTTATGAGAAAGAAAATCTGGGCTAAATAAGAGTGATAGGACAAACTTTTTTTTTTTTTTTTTTGAGACAGGCTCTCATTGTACTCCAAGTGGACTTAAACTCACTAGGTAGCCCAGCTGGCCTCAAACTTTTACTGATCCTCATGCCTCAGCCTCCTGAGTGCTGGCATTACCAGTGTGTGCCACCATGCCCAGTTGATGATATCAACTTCTAAGGACACTTACACAGTCTTTCCAATATAGTTCATCTGAAAACTCTGTAAGGGAAATTAGGTACAAAAATATTGTTTTGAGGGCTGGGGAGATAGCTCAGCAGTCTAAGAGCTTGCTTGGCAAGCACAAGGACCCAGGTTGGATACTCAGTACCACATGCTATGCTGGCCCTGGAACCTCAGGTGTGCAGCACCTACCAATGAGACCCGGCCTGGTGGCACATGCCTGTGATCCCAGTGTGGGGAAGGCTGAGACAGGAGGTTCATAGGAGTCTGAGGTGTGTAGCAAGACCTTGTACCAATAAACAAGTAACGAAGTAAAAATAAATGATCTTAGTCTTGGACACGGTGGACCTGGAGAGGTCCAGCTGTGCTGGGAATGTCAGATCTCGTATGAAGCATTTTTTCAGCGGCTCCTCCCTACTCCCAAGCCCCCCAATAAAGTGATTTGACAACTAACTAACTAACTAGTTTTAAGTTGCTATCTCTTTGACTGGCCTAATAAACCTTTTATGAAAAAAGGCAGGTATGATAGTCTTATCTAATGAGACTGAAACAAGCTATAATTTCTAGAAAAGTAATGGCACACATAAATCTTAAATATTTCATTTTAACCTAAAGATATAGACTATGAACCTTCATTTGTCAAGTTGTGAAGTAGGACTTAGGTCTTTAAAACAGAGTAAAACTTAATTTTGGAATATTCTGAAGCTATCCTATGATTTAGGAAATCTTCCTCTCAATTTTTTTCTTGTCCAAAATTAATTCAATAGCACCTTCACTGAATCTTTGCAAAAACATCCAACTTAGTTGTCGCAAAGTTTTTAGCTTCCTTCTGCATTCTGACATACCAGCTACATTGTGTAGTAGGCTTGGGAGAGCCGTGAGCTCAGCAACAACCTGGCGGCCATTGGAGGCGCACCACCCCAGAGTGCACATGCCTGCTGCCTGCCGGGGATGCGTGGATGGCAAAGGCCTAGGGAGCCTTTCAGCTGAATTCTGGTCCCTAGTATTTTGAGAGTAGAACATCTTCAAGAATGCTGATGTCCATAAAACTACCAAGTGCAAAAGAGAAAAAATGTAGACAGCACTGCTAGTTCAGAGGCAAGAAACCATGGAAACAATCACAAAAAGTCTTCTCTTCAAATGCATTAATCAGACTCCGGTGTTTGTGTGTGTTTGTCTTACACAATGAAAGCCTCCCACAGTGGGTAGAGGGTAGAAGCTAAAGGCCAAGCGAGCCTACTTGGATGGGAATGTCAGATCTCGTATGAAGCATGCTGGCAGGCCCTCACCTGGAAGGTCACGCAGCCCACGGGCAGGTACTTGCGGTCCTCCAGCATGCTCAAGTACTCTGCCACGAGGGCGGCCGAGTGCACCAGGCACTGCGCCGCCTCAGCATGGTTGCTGCGCTCTGAGTGCTTGCCGGCCATATTCTGCAACCAGGTCAGCCGCAGGTCTGGAGAGGTCTGGTAGCCCTTGGCAATTCTACAGGAACAGAGGATCCTTTCAGTGAGCGGTGCTTCCCAAGCCAGGAGTTCCGAGTTTACCTAGACTGTGTTCCTACACACCACTTATTAAGGCAAGCTCTTTTTTTTTTTTTTTAGCTAGGGTTTCACTATGCAGCTCTAGGTGGCCTTGAACTGACTTTGTAGCCCAAGCTAGCCTGGAACTCAGTGATTCTCTTGCTGCAGCTGCCTAAGTGCTGGGATTACAGGTGTGCGCCGAGACACCTGAAGGAGACATGTTCCTAAATGGTGAGACAACACTAACGTGTGTTGGGAGAAGTCACTGCATCCGTGGCTTAGACTAGATCAGCCTGGTAGGAGCAAAAGGCAACATGCCACATTCAAAGCTGGTTACTAAAGAAACAGTGGCAAGGTCTGGGTGTATATGTATTCATTCTAGGAAAATGGTAAAATCTCATACTCAAGTGAAAAAATAAACATAAATGTAGTTTCATTTTGATTTAAAAAGAATTTAACTGTTTATGTCTATAATGAACTGCAAAACTGTAAAAATAGAGGATTGTACGGCAAACAAGAATTCTCAAGTTTTACTACTGCATCTATTAAGATACAATGGAAGTTACAGATTTTGCAAAATTTGTCCCTAGAAATACTGCATTTGGCTATAATTGTGACTAAAATTGGGACAATTAATGTTATAGCAAAAATGTTCATATACTGTATGTCCTTTTTTTTTTTTTTGTCTTTTTGAGATAGGGTCTCACTATATAGTTCAGGCTGGCCTTGAGCTCACTTTTGTAGCCCAGGCTGGTCTCAAACTTGCACCGATCCTTCTGCCTCAGCCTCCCGAGTGCTCGGATAACAGGTGTGCACCACCATGCCCGGCTTCAGTATCTCTTTTTTAAATGACAATTTTTTATATTTAAGATACAGACCTCAGGACTTCCTAGGAAGACTGGAAAGCAGGAACCAAGGTGTTAAATACTCATCATGAGCATCTTTTGTGAAAGGGAAGGACATCAAGAAATGGAGGGAGATTGGGTGTGGTGGTACACCCTGTTATCCCAGCGTTTGGGAAGCTGAAAATAGGATTATTACGAGTCCAATCTGTGTAGTGAGACCCTGTACTAAATATAGAGACAGAGAGAGAGAAAGAGAGAGACAGAGAGAAGAGAGAGAGAGAGGAGGGAAGGAGATACAAAAAGAATAAAGACGTGGGGTGCATATGTGCCCACTTCTCACGATGAATGTGATCATTATGCACTACAGATACCAATAAAAAATAAAGTGAAAACCCTTTTGTTTTTGTTAATCAATTAATATGCTGAACAGCAATCCAGTTTCTGAAAGAAGTTGACAGGGAAGATCTGAAAAAGCAGCCTAAGAAAAGTGCCCTCCTATTTTGCTGGACGCGGGGTCTCTCCAGGCGGCTGCAGCCAGCTCGCTTTGGACTGCCATGTAGCCCAGCTGCCTTCCAACTCTGCTTCAGACTCCTTCGTGACAATGCAACCTGCCATTGCAAAAGCCCCTCCCAAGTCACTTTTATTATTTATTTTTTCATCTAATGTTAAATCTGTTACACAAAACGTGAGTCAAACAAGTGCTACCTGTACATCAGATCGATCAACATTTCAGGGTCCTCCTGGTGCTCCTTCATTTTAACTGTATCGGAGAGGATCATGTGGAGATTGAAAACCAGATCTTGGACCTGTAGCACAACGTTGTGACCAATAAGATACCTTGAGGGATGCTTCCGATGAGCATCTGATGATTCCCGAGCAAATTACAGCACACTGACACAGCTCAACAGAGGACGAGCGTGCTGGGACCTGGTAGGTGCATGGGAGTGAGCTACAGAAACTCCTTCCAAGGCAAGCAGAGCTAGCTACAAAGTGGAAATAAGCTGTAGGGATATAAGAAATAGGAGTAAAAGACAGACAATTTTCTCCTTATGTTTCTGGTTTTATTGAAAGGTAATTTGCAGAAACATTAGTTCTTTTTTCTTTTTAAAGGCAGACTGCTCTGTAATAAGTGACAACATTTCATCAGAAGACTTCTGTTCACACTGCCTAACTCTATGTCCTATTTAGAAAGCACAGAATTAAACATCAAAGATGGAGCCACCCAGAAGGACGCATTCAGAAGTTCACCTGACCTGATCAGGAAATGTTGTTTCCCTCAACTCCAGGTCCTCTTCAGCATATGTCAATATTGTCTTTAGAGAGCGTCTTAGAAATTCTTCATTAAAATTTTGAGATGTGCCCACCAAGGAGGACAGTGACATTGTTACCTGCATCTTAACCCTGGCAAAGTTCTGCAACACAGAAATTACCAGGTTAGTGTTTAATACAGATAAACTGCTAAAAATAATTACGTTTTCCACACTAAAATAAAAACAGTATCTGGCATTTTTAAAAAATTTTAATTTTTTATTCTCAGAACAACTTTTTGCCTTTATTTAGTTATTTTCTTATGGAATGTATTCAGTGCAGGGCCTATAGGACCTCGCTACATAGATGGATTCAGAGTAACCCTCCTGTGTTCAGTCTCCCAAGCCCTGGGATTACAGGCCTGCACCACCATGCCCGGTCTCAGTCACTATCTCAGTGTGTCCACAGGCGGGGTGAGCATGGCTGCTGGGATTGAATCCTGATCCCTGCATCTGCTTAAGCAGGTGCTTTAGTCATCTGAGCTGTCTGGGGGCCCTAAAAATTTATATTTTTTTAAAGTAAAGAAACATAGCTGGGCATGGTGGTGCACTCCTGTAATCCCACCACTTGGGAGGCTGAGGCAGGAGGATCAGTGAGAGTTCAAGACCAGCCTGGGCTACAAAAGGCCAGCCTGAACTGCATAGCCAGACCCTGCCTCAAAGACAGGAAAGAAAAAAAAAAAAAAAAAAGGTAAAAGAAATGCATGTTGAAATGTTATTTTATAGGGCTGGCAAGATGACTCAGCAGTCTAGAGCACCTGCTCAGGCAAGCTTAGGCAACTACAGGGATCGTGGTTTGATTCCTGACACCACATGCTACGCCAGCCCCACCCCCAGGGCAGGCTGAGCCAGCCACATTAAAAAAAAAGTTATTTTATAAACAACTCAGGTTGGGTGTACACACCTGTCATCGCAGCATTCTGGGAGACCAGCTGCACTGTATAGTGATACCCTGTCTCATAAAGACAACAGAGAAAGAAAGGACCTAAAATCTGGAATTCTGCTATAGTACTGTGCAAAACAAGGTTCTCCAAAAAGCCATCGTTTGAATTGAACTGGATATTTGCGCCTGTTTGTTTGTGAGACAGGCTGGCCCCACACTTGTGGCGATCCTCCCGCCACAACTTCCCATGCACCACCATACCTGGAAGAAGCCGTGCAGTTTATGCTTACCTGTTATGCAACACTGACACAAAAATACCATTTGACAAATGGGGCTCAGGAGCTCGGCTGACATCATAAAATCTCTAAGTCAGGGCCAGCCTGACAGCTCAGCGGACTAAGGGGCCTGCTTAGGCAGGGCGCAGTGGCTGGGGCGCAGTGCCGGCCCTGCCCCTGGGTGGGTGTGATGAGACAGCCACTGAGAATCCCAGTGCTGGGGAGGCTGAAAACAGGAGAACCACTAGGAGTCTGGCCTACACAGCGAGACTCTGCAGACCCTGTAGACCCTGCCCTAAATACAGAAAAAGAAAAGAAAAAATCTCTGAAGTCACAGATGCAGCATTCATACGTGTGTTTTGTCAGGTGCTTGGGATGACGAAAGTCACTTTCCACTTAACCTGCACAAAGTGACTCAAGGTGAAGTCTTCCACATGATTCCATACGGAAGTGGACCCTTTCTCCTGGATGTCTCTTTCGTGCCAGTGGACAATTAGGTATGTGTTTTCATGTTCTGTGTTCACTCCTTTGCTCTCTCCCTTACTCCTTGCCTGCCTGTTCTGAATGCATTATTCCCAGAATCCTGCCCTAACTCTTCTCTATACACTGGGAATGCTCTGCACAGCCTCACAGGTGCCTTTCTGTTCACCAACATGCTTTTAAACTTTGTTTTTTAAATTTATTTTTGTTATGGCCAGCTCAGCCTGCCCTGTGGGTAGGGCTGGCACATGATGTGGTGCCTGGGATCGAGCCGTGGTCCCTGCAGTTGCCTAAGCTTGCCTTAAGCAGATGCTGTAGACCACTCAGCTACCATGTGTGCCGACCGACACTTTCCTGTCTCAGCTTGCATTTCTCTGCAGGTGGGGACTGTGGTATTTTACCAGGTGGCTACAGCTGGGGGCTTTGTGAGAACTTGCCCAACCTCTCTGCCCTTCCCACCGATTCTCCCCAAACTGAAGGATCACCCACACTGCCTCCCTCCGCACCCACACCCCAGCCATCCCACCTGCTGATCTAGTCTGACCTGCCCTTTCTCTACCCCACACCACCCTCTGGCTGATGCCTCATCATTCCCAGCTGGGTCACTAGGACAGTGCCCTGGTTTATCTCCATCTCCCTTTTATGCCTCAGGACCATCTTTAAGTAGTACCAAGCATATTTTATTTTTTAAGAATTATTTTATTTTATTTTATTTTATTTTCTTGTTTCAGAACGTTTGTTTATTTACTTTTTTTTTTTTTTTTTTTTTTTTTTTTTTTTTTTTTTTTTTTTTTTTTTTTTTTTTTTTTTTTTTTTTTTTTTTTTTTTTTTTTTTTTTTTTTTTTTTTTTTTTTTTTTTTTTTTTTGTCTTTTTTGTCTTTTTGAGGCAGGGTCTCACTATGCAGTTCAGGCTGGCCTTGAGCTCACTTTTGTAGCCCAGGCTGGTCTAGAACTCACACTGATCCTCCTGCCTCAGCCTCCCAGGTGCTGGGATTACAAGTGTGCACCACCACACCGGGCCAAGCTGATGAAAATTCTAACGAAATATTTTACCTTAAGTTACAAAAATTACAAAGCCACACAGCTCTAGGAAGAAAAGGAAGGCAACAGAAATCTGTAACATAAAGTCTCTACATAAAAAAAAAGGAAGATGAAAAGTTAAAATCATTAAAAGAAAATGATAGGTAGAAAGTAAAGCCCTAGGGCTGGGCAGTAGCTCTCGAACTGCCTGCCTGGAAGCACGAGAACTCGTATACAGTCTTGGTACTGGTACCGCGTGCTGTACCCAAGGTGAGCCACAGGCCACCTGTGATCCCAGTGCAGGGGAGGATGAGACAGGAGGATCAATCACTTCAAATCTAAGCTGCATAGTGAGACCCTGTACCAGATGAATTAATGAACAAATAAATAAGCAAATAAAAGGAAGGAAAAGTTGTAGAGGACCACCTGAGCAGCTGTTCTTAAAAGAAGAGTGACTGTCTCCATTCTGGCTGAGCATCAGATGGCAAAATATTAGACACTATCTCAACAGCATATGCAAATTACTTCCTCTGCATATGGCAGAGGTAAATGCAGGCCACCTACCTAGCTTGGCTCACAGTACTCACCTGCTTCCCACAGTTCTCTTCCTTAAGCCACGCCTCCATTGAATAAAACCTGGGGCCAGCCCTGGGTCTGCTCTCTTTGTTCCAGAAAGCCACCTTTACGGCTGGACTTAGGGCTCCTTGGCTCCCCAATAATTATAAATATGTCTTAGTGTCTTTCCTTTACATTGGATTGTACTGGGAGTGGGAGACTGGAATTAACTTGATGGGATTCTACTAGCATTATGTTTGGGTTTACAAATATTAACTTCTTGGGCTGAGATGAGGACCAGGAGGGGCTCACTACAGAAAGTAAAGCCCCAAATAGCCAACTGATACTAAACAGAGGAAACACTTAAAACTGGAACAAAATTATTTATTTTTTGTGGGATGGGGGATTGAACTCAGGCCCTTGAGATGGCAGGCAAGCACTTATTCTACTGAGCTATTTCCCCAGCCCCAAAATATACAATTTAATTAATTTATTGTTCAACCTTTTTTGTTGTTGTTGTTCCTTTGAGACAGGGTCTCGCTATGCAGTTCAGGCTGGCCTTGAGCTCACTTTGGTAGCCCAGGCTGGTCTTGAACTCGCACCGATCCTCCTGCCTCAGCCTCCCAGAGTGCTGGGATTACGGGCGTGCACCACCACGCCCGGCTAATGCAATCAAATTTTAAAATAGCACTCTATCTATCTATCTATCTATCTATCTATCTATCTATCTATCTATCTATCTACCTACCTACCTACCTACCTACCTACCTACCTACCTACCTACCTACCTACCTACAAATCTATGTGGCCAGCTCAGCCTGTGCTGGGGGCGGGGCTGGCAAGGCATGTGATGCCAGGGATTGAACCATGGTCCCTGCCCTTGCCCCAAATTACCTAAACAGGCACTTTAGACTGCTGAGTTATCTTGCCCTGAAACAGCTGTTTAGAAAGTAAAAAAGTGCTCCCTTGAGCTCTGCCCACCTGGATCTCTTCTGCTCCTGGCAGCCAGAAGGGAGGGGTAGAGCAGCTCTTGGTGGTGAGGGTATAGGCACCAGGCCTATTCTTGGGTCACATGAGACACAGGTAGAGGTAAAAAAGTAAGAAAATAATTTCTTAGCAAGGATTTTTTTTTTTGTAGGATCGGGGTTTGAACTCATGACCTTGCACTTGCCAGGCAGGCACTTGTGCCATGGAGCTATCTCCCCACCGCCCCCCTTTTTTTTTGTGGTATCAAGGATTGAACTCAGGACCCTGTGCTTGCCAAGCAAGTGCTTATTCTACTGAACTATCTCCCTAGCCCAGTGATTTCTTTAATCATTTTACTGAGCTTTATTTTTAACTTTTGATATATCAAATAGGTTTCAACTTCAGTAGCTGTTAACTACTCTCATTTAGGTATCACTGACATTTCTTTTTTCTCAGCAACTGATATAATTAATGAGCATCAGTCTTGACTACAACCTGACTGTCTTAGAGACACCAAGGCCATCCATCAGAACAGCACAGGCATCTGGGCACAACCTTTCTGGAGGCTTTCCCTGGCTCTGCGTCTACTTGGGTTCTCAGATGCCACAAATGAGGCAGCTCTCTGCGCTAATGCTGTGTGCCGCGATATTCCTGCCTTGGTGATGCCCACCACAAACAAAAGCACGGAACCCACTAGCCAAAATACCCTTCTTCTTTAAATTATATACATCAGATATTTTGTCTCATCAACGTAAGAGCTAATAAAAAGACTACATTTTTTTTTCTTTTTTGTATTTAGTACAGAGTCCACCAAGTCTCACTATGCAGATCTGACTTGTAGTGATTCTTATTCTTTTGTTTTTAGCCTCCAAAGAGCTGGGATTACAGGCCGAGCCACATGTGCCACAGAGGTGGGGTTGGCACGGCAGGCTGGGGATTGAACCCTGAGCCCCTGTGCCTGCTTGCCGGAACTTTAATCTGCTGGGCTATTTGGTTTTTTTGTTTGTTTGTTTGTTTTTTGTCTTTTTGAGACAGGGTCTCGCTATGCAGTTCAGGCTGGCCTTCAGCTCACTTTTGTAGCCCACGCTGGTCTCAAACTCACACTGATCCTCCTGCCTCAGCCTCCTGAGTGCCGGGATTACAGGCGTGCGCCACAGCACCCAGCTGCTGGGCTATTTGGCCGGCCCTCTGTAATTCTTCTGTAACACCAGTTTTTTTTTTTTTTTTGTCTTTTTGAGACAGGGTCTTGCTATGTAGTTCAGGCTGGCCTTGAGCTCACTTTTGTAGCTCAGGATGGTCTCGAACTCGCACCAACCCTCCTGCCTCAGCCTCCTAAGTCCTGGGATTATAGGCATGTGCCACCACACCTGGCCTGAAATTTGTTTCAGACTTTGAGTCTGATAAAATGCTTGGCCTGCCCTGGGAGTGAGGCTGGCGCAACATGTGGTACCAGGGATCAAAGCTTGCCTAAGCGGACGCTTTAGACCACTGAGCCATCTCACCGACCCTAAACTTAATTTATCACTTTTTACTTACTCATAATTGAACCTGCTCAGCACACATCTACTCTAAGTCTTACCATGCGTATTAGGTATGTGCATCATTACGAAAACCAGCCAGGTCTTTTTTCCTACAGGAAGCAAGATTAGAGATCTGGATTTTTATAAGACAAATGAACAACATCAAGCCAACACGAGGGTAGCTGAAAACACACAGAAAGCCTCCAAGGAAACCTAAGCGCGCTGTGTCGGGGCTGCT
Source organism: Myocastor coypus (assembly GCA_004027025.1). Classification (NCBI taxonomy): domain Eukaryota; kingdom Metazoa; phylum Chordata; class Mammalia; order Rodentia; family Myocastoridae; genus Myocastor; species Myocastor coypus. The sequence continues at coordinate 27,069 of PVJA010027301.1, forward strand.
TTCTGCGAGGAGCTGGGAGCTCGGCTGCATGCCAGGTACTCACGTTGCCGATCTCAAAGTTCTGCCTCATGAGCAGGTACAGGGAGGCGCTGGCGTGGGAGCGGATGCAGCCGACGCTGCTGCTGCACTGTCGGAGCAGACGGAGGCACAGGTCGGCACACTGCTCAGTCTCCTCTTCAAACAGGAGCTCTGGGAACTGCGAGGGCAGCACGGGTCACACAGTGACAGTCCCAGGACACGGAATGCAGAGAACCAGAGATAAGAGGAGCTGAGGGTGACCAGGAGGGGCCAGCGGGCAGCCTGGTGCAGACCCCAGTGACACTGTTCCTAGTCAGCAGTGTGACCGAGACAGGGCTGGACACAGGCTTTCATCAGATCATTCAGTCAACATAGAAGTAGTCTCTATTTTTATTTTATTTTGTATTTTTTATTTTTTATGGCCGGCTCAGCCTGCCCCGAGGGCGGGGCTGGTGCAGCATGTGGTGCCGGGGATCGAACTGCGGTCCCTACGGCCAACTAAGCTTTCCTAAGCAGGTGCTTTAGATCACTGAGCCATCCTGCCGGCCCTATTACTATAAAATAGCACAGAAATATTTTCACTGGTTAAATTTCATTAACATCACTATACTCGGTCCTCTAAGATGATGTGGATGAAGAGGCTCCCCTTAATACACCTACCGTATTTCCAGGAGAAAATAAGCATAGGAAATATCTATTGAAGCGGTGGAACAAAAAAGTATTTTCCATTCTCCATAGGACAAACTGGCCTCCCTGGGCTGAACTGCTATGTGATGCCCTCACACCAGAGGTCAACTTGTCTCACCCAGGTGAGGCGACTCAGCATGGTGCCGGGTGTGGTGGGCCCAGCTAAGGATCGCTGCCTACAGCACAAAAGGAGGAGGGCAGGGGGGCGCCTGGCCCTGCTGGCGCTCCTGGGGGAGCCTGTTGTGCTGGCTTTCCTGACTCCAGCACAGCTGTTCTCATCACTCACTGGAGAAGCTTGGGACCTCATTGTCACTGAGGAGGGCCGTGGCACTGGGGAGCTCTGGTTCCTACTTTAGGCATCACTTCCTAGCTCCCCTGTAGATCCCTCATCCCACTGGCACAGACTGTTGGGCCTTCCCAGGGCAGACCCTGGGTACAGACTTGGAGGAGACACTGTTGGGGGCTCTTGGTTTTCAGCTGGCCTGATGAAGCTCGACACTGCTGTGGGGTCCTGCCCTCAGCTGGATGCTTTGCGTCTCTAGTGTGTGAAGATCTCCTGCAGTCTTTTGTACCTGACTCTTTGGGTGACTACGATAAAATAATCTGTAAGTTATGTGTCCTGTATTGAACTGTTTACCTTGAAAATCCTGACTACAACAAAATATATATTGAATTCTTAGTAAACTGAGTTTAATGGTAATAAACAGAGCAAGAGAAATTTCTTTTAAAAGTGATTTTGAGGGGCCGGCGGGATGGCTCAGTGGTCTAAAGCGCCTGCTTGGGAAAGCTTGGGTAGCTTCAGGGACCTCAGTTCAATCCCCGGCACCACATGCTGTGTCAGCCCTGCCCTCGGGGCGGGCTGAGCCGGTCATAGAAATAATGAATAAGCAAATAAAGGTTCTGAAACAAGAAAAAATAAATTAAAAAAAAAAAAAAAAGGGATTTTGA
>PVJA010027302.1:0-28743 GCA_004027025.1 Myocastor coypus
TCTTCTTCTTCTTCTTCTTCTTCTTCTTCTTCTTCTTCTTCTTCTTCTTCTTCTTCTTCTTCTTCTTCTTCTTCTTCTTTCTTCTTCTTCTTCCTCTTCCCAATCTTCCTGCCTTCTACCAACTTATTCACCTTGTCACACTCTCCCATTCCTCTGTCCTGAATTTACTTCTAACTTCTCCATTAATTGCCAGGTACTATACCATATTTTTTTCAGCCCCCATGTACATCAGAGTCTAGGCTTATACTACGCTCTCTGCCACGAGCACCATTCCCACTTGAGGGAGTATCTCCTCCTAGTTCTTTTTTCAGGAATTAGGTTATATGTCATTCCTTCAAAATACCTTTCCCAAATACCCAGGTTGTGTTAAGATCTACTCCTCTGAATTTTAGTGGCCTCCAGTCTGTTTTTTGGATAAGACCATATAAGACAGTAATTTTAGCTAAATAACTTAGTCAGAAGCTATGACTTTAAGTCATAGCCTAAAGTCCGAGGCATTCTTTTCCTGCTTTATTTAAGACTTCCTGTGGGAGCTGGATAGAGGTGTAGCTCAGAGGTAGAGATCTTTCCTACTACGTGTGAGGCCTTGAGTCTGATCCTTAGCACTAAAACCCCACAATGAATCTAAAAAGAAAAAAAAAAAATTCAACAAAATCCAAAACACTTCCAGGGGATAAACACAAAACAATGTTTGGCAGATAGCATCTGTTAAACTTAATTTAGCAGAACTGAGAGGAATTTGGTGTTTCCAAGGTAAGGGCCTGATGTTTAGGGTGAGATATCACTGCTGCAGCTAAAGGGAAGCTTAAGTGGGAGAGATCCGACAGCTCCGGTGCTGAGGATAAAGCTCAGGAGGCCATTGTGGAGTGTACTAACACTTACAGAGAAGTATAAGTACAAGAGGACTTTCACAGTGTAGACTTGGAAAATTCTCCTGTTGCCAGGTCAGTAATACAGGGCTTCTATTCAAGCAAAAGTATATGAAGTTTAGGTCATTCCAAAGGTCACTGGGCGATCGTCCAGTTCCACTGTGGCACAGCCGACCTTTTCTGGAGGAATGCCAGAGTCTCTGAGATTCTCCTTATTCTCTAGTGTCTGTAGATGGAAACTTGTTTTATGCAGCTTGATTTCTTGGGAGTGTTTCTCCCAATGCCTCCCATGACTGAAGATGCTGTGGTTGTTTTATAGAATGGCTTCCTCTAAATCAGAGGAAGCCTGATGGGCTTCCTTCCTGGGACATCAGCAAATGCACAGAGGATGAGATGCGTAGAGGGAGATGCCGACCCCAAAGGCCAGACATAGAGACAGGCTGATTCAGCTGCCAGGACAAAAGAGAGACCTCGTCACCGGAAACTTCCTTCTCCCCTCTGCTCCAAGCCGTTGGTTGCACACAGACATGTGGTGTATCTACGCTGCAAGCCTGCTAATGTGAAGGCCTCAGTTGCTGTAGACATTAAGGAAGTGAGTGGTGAACTTCCAACACAATCCTTGCTTTCAATTGTCATAAACTTGAGAATAAAGAATAACATCAGCACATATTGCTTGCCCATGGGATGTTTTTGGTACCTGTTTGCTATGGGAACCAGTTATGTGGGAGCAATTGGGCTTTTCCATGAAGTTGATGTGGTCGTAATGTAATTTTTCTTTGTTGTGGTGCTAGGGAGGAAGCCTAGGGCCTTACGTCTCTACTAGCTGTATGCTCTACCACTAAGCTATGCCTCCTGCCCAAGAAGTATATTTGCAAAGGCTGCTATCACCCTGATATGTTCAATTTTGGATGTAATCATTCTTTTTTAAAATAAAATAAAATTGTGAAAATGTTATATGAAATAACAAAGAAAAAACAATCATATGTGCTTAAGTATTTAAAGAAAATGGTATCTGGGTGAGGTGATGCACACGTGGAATGCCAGTGCTCATGAGGCTGAGGCAGCCGGGCTACCACAAGTTGGAAGCCAGCCTGGGCTACATAGTGAGTTGCAGGCCAGCTGGGCTCCGTAGCAAGACTCTGCCTGAACCCATCCCCCCAAGAAAGAAGTAAAAACCTATTTTGGTAGGGAAATCCCCTTGAATAAATGAGTAGTATTTCAAGTAGGTCAACAAAAAAAGATACATGTATTTTCATTCCTATTATTGCAGACTCCATATGTCTTACGTTGCTATTTATATTGCTTTGATTTTTCTTAAAATTAGGTATGTGTTCATTAGGTATAGTAAAATAGAATTGCTTCTCTCTAAAACTTACCTTCTTTGAAATTCTTCAAATTATTATACCAAGAAAGGGAAGTTTGGTGACCTCTCTGGTACCCTAAGACAGTTTTTCCTGAGACTATGTTTCAAATGCTGCTTGGAATTATAGCTTCTTTGTTTTCTTTTTAATTTAATTTTTCTAAACTTTATTTATTTATTTGTGTTATGGCCAGCTCAGCCTGTCCTGGGGGTGGGGCTGGTGCAGCATATGGTGCTGCGGATCAAACTGTGGTCACTGTGGTTGCCTAAACTTTTCTAAGCAGGCAGGTGCTTTAGACTGCTGAGCCATCTCGCCAGCCCCATTACAGCTTCTTTGGATTTGGTTTTCCAACAAGTGAGCTTTTCCCTTTAAAAATAAATGCTCTAGCACATACTACTGTGTCACAATTGCTGCTTACATACCTGCCTGCACTGGGACGATGATCTGATGACCGACCGCCTTCCAGTGCTCAGCCACAGGTCATTGTGAACTGTGGAGGGCTCATAGTCAAGCCTGGAGCTATTGGCTAATAATCCAATGCAAGATATTTGCTGAGCTCCTGTACTGTGCTGGACACTGGAATGCAAAACAAGAAGTATGGTCAGCCTCCCATTGAGGAGATAGGCTAGGAGCACGTAGGCACACAGCAACTTGCGCTGTCTTGTTCTAGAGACGACTGTTTAGGGAGAGGTGAGAAGGAGCCACTGTTCTAAGGTGGGGGAGAGGGCCTTACAGAAAGTAGGGAATGCATGGTCCTAGGTCCTGAAGGAGTTAGACGAGAATAATGGGGAGATAAATTTGAGTTGGTGAGGTGGTTGCAGAAACACTTGAGCCAAGGGAAGAATTTCAGTTTGAATTGGTGGATAGTGGGAAGCAATCAACTGTAGGCCAAGGAAAAGCAGGAAGGCATGACTGTGAGTTGTTTAAGCAAAGTTAGACACAGCATGTTGCTGACAGAAGTTGGCTTCTGGGTATACTTGGTAGCACAGTCCAGGGATAGAGTCTGGGTTGGGTGGATTAAGAAAAGGAAAGGAGGGAGCCCAGCTGAAGAACCTCTGCTTTGCAGCTGAGGGAGACAGATGTCTGTTGATAGGACTTGCTGACCATTGAGAAGGGGTGAATGTGAAATTTCGCTCCACCTGAACATGAGGGACAAAAAAAGATGGTTTATTATTATATGGAAAAAGGTAGTGAGGTACAAATTAACTTGTTACTGTCAACTCCCACAAGGTAGAATTCAGCTCCCTCTACAAAGTGGGAAGTTAGAATACGGCGATTTGTCAATGAATGTTAGTAAGGTAAGTATGGGAAAATGAGGGCAGGGTTTGGGCCCCTCTGATGTCTTAAGATGGCTCCTGCTAGGAATCCTTCTCAATGTGCTTTTAGCCACTTCAGCCTGTTTCCTCATCTGAAAGATGGAGAAAGTAACCTGTAACTGACTAATACCTGTCTAGTGTTAATAACTCTATTCTTTGGCTGACATTTTTGGTCCTTTTTCAAAGACAACTTAAAAGGTAAACTCCAACTCTTCTGGCCTCCTTCCTGTCTAATGGGAGGAGAGGACACAAATGTATGAGACACAGAGAATCTGAGGGCCTTGGGAGCTGCAGGGCTGTGTCACACTTGTTTGATTCCATTTCCATAAATGGAAGTAGCGTCTGGAGTGCTGTTTTTGCCATGTCTCCTGGACTTAAATGGAACTGAATTCTCATGCAAAGATGGAGAGGGGAGGAGTGGAGAGGAGGGGGTCCCTGGGCTGGGAGCTGGCTGCCAGTCTGTGTGCTGGAGGTCCAAGTTCAGATGTGCTTGCAAGCAAGCTTCAGTTTAATTTTTTTGTGCTCCCATAATGGACCTGTTGTGTGTCCAGGGGCTGGGAGAAGGCAACTGGATTCCTAGAGCTCAGTGGCCAGCATCTTTTTCATTCCTTTTGGATTCTCTCTCTGTTGGAGACGTATCCTCAAGGACACATGTGTTTCTGTTAGTCACTCTGGCTGTAAACCCCAAGAAACGACCAGCATATCTGTAATGGGGGTCAGCAGCACCTCATTAGCACATAGCCCCCGTGAGTTGCTGAGCAATACGAGAGTGAGCTTTCAGTCAAACAAGGAGCAATCAAACACTTCAGCCTCCCTTTAAACATTTACCCTGCCCATGCTGACCATTTTAGGTGGCTAAGCTTCTGGACTGCCAGTATTTTGGGCTGTGTTAGCTTAATTTTGTAAACTATCCCTGCAGGAATGTGTTGAATAGGTGCCCATCTGATTTCAAAAGTCCAGAGGGCTTTCTGTGCCTACTGCTTGCAGGATCTAATCAGATGGTTCCTAAAAAGGCTATAACCCTCTTTTGGGGAACAATTTCTAGAGGGATAATTTTTTTCTCACTAAGCCTCTCAGTGTTAACCTGTTAAATATGATATCTTTATACACAGAGTGAAATTTATGCAAGTTATTACAAGAGGAAGCTGGGGTTTCAGAAGCCGGGCGTGGTGGCGCATGCCTGTAATCCCAGCACTGGGGAGGCTGAGGCAGGAGGATTGGTGCAAGTTCGAGACCAGCCTGGGCTACAAAAGTGAGCTCAAGGCCAGCCTCAACTGTATAGTGAGACCCTGTCTTAAAAAGACAAAAAAAAAAAAAAGAAACTGGGGTTTCAAGGTGGGGATGGATGGGTACATTTAGATGTAAGGATAATAGTTGGCATTTATTTGATAATTACTCTGTGCTAGGCACTGTTAGAAGTACTTTAGGAATTTAAGTAATTTAATTCTCAGTATTATTCTATAAGATAAATATTATCTTCATCTTAAAGATAGGGAAAATGATTCATAGAGAACTTAAATCATGAAGCTGATACATGCCTTAGCCTGAATCCATCACTTAAATATCCCTGAATTTATACTGTGATGCCCACGGAAGAATAGAAAGTAATGAGAGAATAAATCAGGGCAAAGAGTTAGAGAAGAATTCAGAGCCTATGCTCATATACACATGCATACACCTACACACACACGCACGCACGCGCACACACACACACACACACACACACACACACACCAGTCCATTAACTATATTTACGTTATTCGTTATTCATGTGTTTCCAGAGACTCCTTTCCCGCTAGGTTATACATAGACCTTCCCTGAAGGATTAGTTCTTCCTCCTCCAGGTCATGGGAAGGGGCAGGAAGGACATGACTTCCTGATCAAGGGCTTGTTAGAAAGCTATGTTTGTATAACAGTGCATGAAAACTAACCAATAAGAAGTGTAGCTGAGGGGCCCAGCGGGATGGCTCAGTGGTCTAAAGCGCCTGCTTGGGAAAGCTTGGGCAGCTTCAGGGACTGCAGTTCGATCCCTGGCACCACATGCTGCATCAGCCCTGCCCTCTGTGTAGGCTGAGCCAGCCATAAAAATGAGTGAATAAACAAATAAAGGTTCTGAAACAAGAAAAAAATAAATAAGTAAAAAAAAAAAAAAAAAAGAAGTGTAGCTGAAGGGCTGAGGCTTTAGCTCAGTAGCACAGTGCCTGTCTGGCAAGCATGAGGTCATGAATTTGATTCCTAGTGTAAAAAAAAAAGAAGAAAGAAAGATTTGTAGCTGCAATATCCAAACCCTTGCAAGAACAATCAATAGCTCTCAGATCAGAGAAAGAAAACAGCCTTGTCTTTTAGGAACTCAGCATCAATAAAATAAAATGCTGATTTTTTTGCATTTTCTCTCATGCATTTTTACACCCCAAGACCCCAAGATCACCATGTTGGGACACATTTTATGATATACTGTCATGTACACTGCAGCATCTTATACTCTGAATTCAAAAAAGAACTCTCACTGCTACAACTATGCAAGTGAATGTCATGTTGTAATTTAAATAATGAGGATATACATATATTTTTATTTATTTATTTATTTATTTACTTATTTATTGTGGAACTAGTGATTGAACTCAGAATTCAAGCCCTTGTGTTTGCTAAGCAAGTGCTTATTCTACTGAGCTATCTCTCCAGCCCCAGTGAAGATACATTAATACTGAAAGATACTGTGGTGTTTTTATTAGGTGACTACCCTCATATAACAGTATGTGTGTTATGATCCAATTTATGTAACATTAGAAATTCTAAATAACATCTATATAATGCTTATTATATAAGTTATTCTAAATGATTTACTAATTCTCAAAACAACTCCATGAAAAGGATACTAAGACTCAATTTTATGTGATGAAATCAAATTATAGAGAAGTTTAGTACCTTGCTTGACGTCAAACACCAGTAAATGGCAATGTCAGAATTCCAGGAATCTTGGCTCCCAAATGTCTAGTATTAACCAGTGTGCTATATGAAAAAGGATTTGTAAGTGGAGAACGATTCCAGACAGATGCATGACAAATAGTGGTTAGCTAAGAGGTACAAAAATGGATGGGACGAATGACAGGAAGGCTATTTAATTTTTATAATGTATGCATGTATACTTTTTGGCATTAAACTATATTATGGCTTGTTTGCAATTTAACAATCCATTAAGGGATTCAGATAGCCATGGAATTTATGATAACATAGCCAGAAGAGCAGATCCAATGAGTTCTTATTCAAGGAGGAGAGCATAAGACCTGTATTAGTTTCATAAGCAGAACCGTAACAGTAGGAAAGAATTTAAAGAAAAGAATGAGAAAGCACTGTACTAGAAGAGGGAGCACAGAAGGACAGAATTGAAATCTGTGAGCCAAAGTATGGCAAAGAACTCGTATAGTTAATACTCTCAGATTTAGTGATCTGCTTCAATATAAATTCTCAGTGAAAGAGAGAAAGCCTGTACTTTTATGGCTAAAAATGAAATAGTCTGTACATTTAAAAAGTTGATCAGTAATTATTATTATTATTAATTTTGCATTTAGTACAGGGTGTACAGGATCTCACTACACAGATCAGACTTCTAGTGATCCTCCTGTTTTTTTTTTAAATTTTTATTTTTATTTATTTATTTTTTCTTGTTTCAGAACTTTTGTTTATTTATTTATTTTCATGGCCGACTCAGCCTGCCCTGAGGACAGGGCTGGCACAGCATGGGTGCCGGGGATCGAACCGTGGTCCCTGCAGCTGCCCAAGCTTTCCTAAGCAGGCACTTTAGACCACTGAGTCATCCAGCTGGGCCCTGATCCTCCTGTTTTCAGCCTCCCAAGCACTGGGATTATAGGTGCATGCCACAAAGCACAGTCTCAATTACCATCTCAGCACACCCTCAGGGTGGGGGTGGGGCTTGCACAGCATGCTGGGGATGGAACCCTGGTCCCTGCATCTGTCTCAGCAGGCACTTTAATTCACCGAGCTATCTGGCCTGCTTTCATCAGGCATTATAATCTTTTGCGGGGAATGGTCACAGAGTCCTGGGGGAAAATTCAATCATAATACTCTTGGTTCCATTTTGAGACCAGTTATTCTATTTCCAAGGGCAGGCTGTTTTAGAGACTGATTTTTTTGTCTCTGAAAAAAGGCAAATAGATGATGGGTTAAACAGGGCTACCCACAAGCACAATAACCTGTATGGCCTGGAGCAAGTTTCTGCTATTGGGACCTTGCTGGCCTGCTGACAGGCCTGTGCCAACTGCTACCTTCTGGCGCATCCTAGTAGTTCACTTGCCTGTTCTCAGCTTCTCCCTCTCTACCCTTGAACTAGGCTGAGGCCTCTTGGAGAAGGAGCATGCAGTTGCTTTTCATATCTGGGCCTTCCTGGTATACAACATGGTCAGACAGTGCCCAGTTCTGGGTGGTGTGACTAAGTAACCCTTACCCCTACCTGCCAGAGTTTCAAGGTGGGGAGCACTGTTACAGGACAGAATTCAGTCTCTGGAAGACATAGCCTTGAAAGGATCACTAGTCAGATCCAAGAAGAGCCAGTCTTACTTAGAGTACTTCCAAGAGATTTCATTTTCTGGGTGACAGGTGAGCTTTTCTTAGCTTTTTCCAGGCTTGCAGGATTTCATTTTGGAGCATGGCATGATTTCATTATGACAAGTGATACCATTTCTTGTGGCCACTCCTCCTCCTTCACATATCGTTTTGTAAAAGGATGAGGTAGTGTTATGGTTTATGTCTAGTTGTCCCCCCAAAGCCTCATGCAATCATGGGGCATGGCTTCTATAGGCTAAGACTTGATTCATGATCCCTGGGATTGTGTTTTAGTACTGATGGGATTATCAGTCTGAGTAAGGCTGAGACTATGGGTATGGTCTAGGGCAGATATCCTAAGGCGGAGAGTCTGAATGTAATATAAAGAGCAACAGAGAGACAGACTCAAGTTGTTGCTGTTGTTCTGCTATCCTGTTTGGTTGGTTACCTCTGCCACCATGTTGTTGCCGTTCCACTGCCATGACCTGGATGCTCTCTGCCCTGTTCCACTCAGCCTTGGGCCAGCCGAATATGAACTGAAACCTCCACGAACTGTGAGCTAAATAAACCTTTCCTTCCTTCATCTTGAATGTCAGGTATTTGTCCTAGCAATGAGTAAAAAGTAACTAAGACAGGTAGAGAATCAGAGAAGTTAAGAGTCTTCCCCAGTGTATAGGCCCATGTTCCCATCACTGGGACAAATTGTCTACCACTTACAGCTTAAAGGAGGATATGGTTTATTTTGCTCAGGGTTTCAGAGTGCTCAGTTCATGGCCAGATAGTTCTATTGCTGTGAGTCTGAAATAAGAGAAAGCATCCTGGTGTAAGGGTGCAGAGGAGCAAAGCTTGATGGTGGTCAGGATCCAGAGAACAGCACAAGAGCCAAAGATGAAGGGACCACGTATCAGATATTATCCCTCAAGTCCCAACTCTAATACTCAGACCCTCTAGGTAGGCCTCACCTCCTGGTAGCCTGTTCTACTATGAACTCACCCATGGGCTAACCCATTGATGAGGTCAGTACTATCCCAATCCAATCACCTCCGCAGGAGTCTCCCTTTTTCTTCTCCTAGTGATTAAACCCAGGGGTACAGTACCACTGAGCTATAGCCCCAGCCCTTATTTTATTATTTATTAAATTTTGAAACAGGGTGTCACCAAGTGACCTAGGTGGCCACTGAGCTTGCAACCTTTTTGCCTCAGCTTTCCTAACTGCTGGGATCACAGGTATGCATCATCACGTCCAGCTCCAGAACTCTCTGAATCCAGTCAGGTTGGAATCTAGACTAACCTTTTCATCTCCAGCCATCCATATGCAGCAGAGGGAGAATTTAACCTCTGCTTCACCTCCAAGCCTGACAAATTTTTACATAATGTTAGAATGTTCTTCCAAATGCAAGTGTGACTTACTATCTAGCCATGTAGCTTTCTAGCAGACAAATGCCCAGAGCTGGAGCCTGAACAGAGTTGTGTCTTACAGGACTCAGTGTTTCTACCCTACCCAGCATAAGCGGCAAGCTACATTTACTCAGCTAACTACATCCTGTGAGATCCAAAAAGGTGTTGCTGTCTCCCCCAAACTTCTCCTTTATGCCTAGGATAGAAATGCAGCTCCAAGATGTTCTCTGTGTGCAGAGGTCTGTAGAATAAGCCAAGCCGATCCCTTCCTCTCTCCCACTCTGAAGCCCATAGTGGGCTCTCTGCGCTCATCACTACCCAAGACAAGGCTGTCCCAGTGCTTCTGGCTCAGGTCTTGAGGAAAAAGAATCACTGACTCTCAGTGAAAGCTGATTGATATCTGAGAATTGTTTTCCTGCTGATGGCATCTTCTCACAGTAAAGCTGATCTGCATAGTTTGTCAGGGCTCGGTTGCTCATTGTCTTTTGTCCATGATTTGAATTATTTAAGATGCTTGAATTCAAGCCCAGTCTTTGTATAAATTACTAAAGGCAAATTAGAATTCTGTACAAGAAGTGCTTTTCTAAATCTGATTGAACCTTTGCATGGATGGACATTGATTATTCAGGGAAATGTGTCATTAAAAATAGTGTTGTTCACACCCTCACTCCTCGACCTAAATAAAAATACATTTTAGACTTTTAAATTTTGACTACATTGGAGTAAGAGGAGACATATTTACTTTCCTGCCCGAAACAAGTAATAAAATGGTCAAAATACAGGAAAAATCAAAGTTGTGACACTTGGTCAGTCAGTGTATGAGAGTGGTCCCCGAAAGAGGAAAAACAGAGGGAATGGGCCCTACGATTACCTCAGCCTACTTATGGGAGAGAGTTCCCCACTGCAGTGAGAGAAGGAGAGAACCAGGCAGAAACTACTGGTTAAGGGTAAGAACACGAGGGTCTGAAGAGAGGACAAGAGAGCCAGAGTTTGCATAATGGATCCACACCCAGAGCAAGAGCAAGCTGGATCTCCATGTATCCAGAGCAAGCTGTAGGGACCTTAACAGGTTAACAGGTTCTCTCCAAAGTTTTTAGTTAAGTGTTGGTCAGCAGACATTTGTGAGGAAACTGCCTGGAGCTTAGGAAAGAATCACTGAAAGCACAGATCATTCATGTCCCCTACTGCTCCCAACCAGGGCAAAACAGTTCAGAATGATTGGGGTTTGGGATAGAAGACTTAGAAAGACCCTGCCTAGATTACAGGACAAAATCAGCCCTGTACTATGGGTAGCTCTAGTCTCCCCTAACAACATTTAAAAGCAAACCTGGAAAGAATAAAACTATCTTTAAGTAAGTAACTTACAACTGTGCTCTAGAATAAAACTCAGGAATATTTATGGGAATACAAATATCTAGGATTAAGGAGGTGTCTTAGTTACTTTCTCATTGCTGAGGCAAAATATCCAATACCCGTAGGGTAAAGGAAGGAAAGGCTTATTGAGCTCACAGTGGGCAGGGGTTTCAGTCTATAATCAGCTGGCTCCAAGGCAGGGTGGTGGGGCAGGCAGGCATGGCAACAGGAGAAACAGTTCATGGCATGCAGAAAGTAGCAAAGCAAGCAAGGGACCTTGGCGTCCTCCTTCTGCCCTTTTTTACTCTATCTAGGCTCCTTGGATTAGGCAGTGCCAAAGCTATCAGTGGACTGGTTTAGTAACCACACAACTTTCATTCCAGGGTCATACTCTCCAGATTTAGCCACCGCTGAAAAAGTCTCACCTACGACAGCATGAGGCTTGGTAGGGGTGGGGTAAGGAGACATCTAGGCACAAGCCTTCATTCAAAGGAAAGTCCATAACACATGGCATCCACTCAAAACATTAGTTGGCATGTACAGAAGGAGGAATGTGACTAATGATGAGTATGATCAAAAGAAAGATCTGGGCACGGTGGCTCACGCCTGTAAATCCCAGTACTCAGGATGCGGAGGCAGCAGGACTGCCAAGCATGTTAAGTCAGCCTGGGCTACTCGGTGAGCTCCTAGCTAACCTGAACAACATAATGAGACCTTATTTCCAAACAAACAAAATAAAGAGCAACCTGGCAATTACATTTTTGACAGAATTATTAGACAAGATTTATTTTTTATTTATTTATTTTTTTTATTTTTTTTTGTCTTTTTGAGACAGGGTCTCGCTATGCAGTTGAGGCTGGTCCTGAGCTCACTTTTGTAGCCCAGGCTGGTCTTGAACTTGCACCAATCCTCCTGCCTCAGCCTCCCCAGTGCTGGGATTACAGGCGTGAGCCACCACGTCCGGCTTAGACAAGATTTAAACAGAAGTTACAATGTGTTATATGGGGGCAAAGAATAGCATTATAAGTATTTAAACTGAAAGTAAGAGAATAAACAATGTGAGATGGGAAAGACATAAAAAAGACTCTAATGCAATCTTGGAGATAAAAATGACAATATCTGAGACCAAAATGAAAAAAAAAAAATTCAAAAACCACTCAGTGAACTCACCAGTAGGACACCGCATAACAAAAGACTGGTAAAGAAGACAGCGATAGAAACAGGATCAAGTGACAGAGAAAAGAGCATTCCAAGCAGTGAAAGCACATTAGTAAACTGGAATACAGTCTCAATCGCCTATTGTACATGTAGATAGATAGAACCGCTGAAGGAGAGGAGAAAGAATAGACAGCAAGAATGTTTGAAAACGTAACAGCTGAGAAGTTTCCAAGTGTAATTCCTAGTGTAAGTTCCAAATCTTAAGAAGCTCAACATACCACATAACAAAATACCAAATTCTCTACACACGAGTAATCACACCCAGAAACATTATATCCAAATTGTTCAGAAGCTGAGATGAAGATAAAATCTGAAAAAAAATCTTCAGAAAAAGGACACACTACTGTGAAGGAATGAAGATAAAAAGGACAGAAAGCAATGTGTAAGAAAAGAAAAATTCAAGTTGGAAGAACCTTCAAAATACAAAAAGAAAAAAAAGTCTGTCAAAAACTGTCTTAGGAGACTGGGGAGATAGCTCCATGGCAAAAGTGCCTGCCTGGCAAGTGCAAGGTCATTAGTTCAAACTCTGGTCCCCAAAAAACCAAACTCTGGTCCCCAAAAAACAACAACAACAAAAACTGTCTTAGTCTGTTTTGTGCTGTTATAATAAATCTCCCAAGACAGAGTGATTTGTAGAAACCTGAGATTGATTTTTTGCTGTTCTGGAGGCTGGGGAGTCCAGGCCCAGGGCCGTGCACTGCCTGGCACACCGCCTAGTGAGAGCCTTCTGGGTGCGGGAACCCAAGGACAGTAGCAGACGGGCAGAAAAGTGCATGCCCGAGAGGGGAACAACTGGACCTCATTTCTGAAAACAAAACAAAGACTCAACACTCAAATTAATGAGCTATCAGCCACAAAAACACATCAGAAAATTTAAATGCATGCTAGTGAAGGAAGCAGATCTGAAAAGACTACCTGAACTCCTTATTCTCATGTTTGTAATGATGTAATAATAAACAAACTTACTGTTCTGCCAACCCTATAAGTTGTACCATATGATTATGTACAGCACATGGTACATAACGATAGTGATGAATGACTAATCTATGCACTTACTGAAATATATATTCTAACATTTTAAGAGTATACTTATTAAAAAATACCTGCTAATGGTGGCAGCATCCTCACACATCTAGCTTTCTAGCTCTAATATCCACACTAATGTCCACACAGCCAGGGTGACATTGCCTTACAATCTCCTATGTTAATTGGCATGTGATGGAACCCTGCTGCATTAATAATGATGTATGGGACCACGCAACATGGATGGATCCCAAAATCAGGTTCAGTGGAAGAAGCCAGATCCAAAGGAGTACACGTTCACAGCATAGCCCCACTCACATAAGTTTCTTAACTTATGTGTCAGATGAACAGTTAGGGGGTGAAATGGGTAGAGGAAGAGAGGGATTATAAAGGAGCATGAGGAAAGATTGGGGAGCCATGGACATGTTTATTACGTTCATTGTTCAGTGGTTTCACAAGTGTACACAGATATCAAAATTTATCAAATTGGGTACTTCAAATATGTGCAGTTTATTACATATTAATTGTACTCCAAAAGAGATGTAAAACAAGGGGAATACAGATTAGATTGCTAGCCAGCAACCTAAACACACACCAAAACAAAAACAACGCCCTTCTCTCCCCCGCCCAATCTTTCCTCTCTCCTTATGTGTAAACTAACCTGCATACCCATTTTATTCTATTTCTTTAATTGAAAATATACTCTGGTCATTCATTATTCACTACTTGACTTCATAATTCACTACTAGGTTGATACTTACAGTCGGAAAACACTATTTTATTATTATTGTCTGTCTTACTTACTCTTTAGTCATTGCCGGGACAAATACCTGACACTCAAAATGAAGGAAAGAAAGGTTTATTTAGTTCACAGTTACTGGAGGCTTCAGTCCATATTTGGCTGGATCCAAGGCAGAGAGGCACATGGCAGAGAGCAGCAGTTCATGGTGGCAGAACAGCAACAAAATGGTGACAGAGGCAGTCAACCAAACAGGACAGCGGAGCAACTGCTTGAGTCTGTCTCTCTGTCGCTCTTTATATTCCAATCTGGCTCTCTGCCTTTAGGATATCTGCCCTAGACTACACCTATAGTCCCAGTCCTACTCAGGCCAATAATCCCATCAGTTTTAAAACACACAATCCCAGTAATTTATGAGTCAAGTCTCAGCCTATAGAAGTCCCTGCCCCATGACTGCATGAAGCTTTGGGGGGACAACTAGACATAAACCATAACACTATCATTGTTATTTTAAGTTAGAATCTTGTTATGTAGTCTGGACTGGCTTTCAACTTACTGTGTAGCCGAGGCTTCACTTGGAATAACTGTGATCTTCCTGCCCCTGCCTCCCGAGTGCTGGGATTACAGGTGTGTGCCACCACGCCAAGCCTTGAAAGCACCATTTTATTTGATTTTATTTTATTTTTTAAAATTTTTTTATTTATTGTTTTTACTCTTGTTTCAGAACCTTTGTTTGTTTATTCACTCATTTTTATGGCCGGCTCAGCCCACCCCAAGATCAGGGCTGGCGCAGCATGTGGTGCTGGGGATCGAACCGCAGTCCCTGAAGCCGCCCACGCTTCCCCAAGCAGGGGCTTTAGACCACTGAGCCATTCCGCCGGGCCCGAAAGCACCATTTTAAACACTACTGAAAAATGGATCCTAAACAGTTTCCTAGTTACACTGAAAAGCCACTCGGAGGAAATTTCTGTATCCTTACCATTAAAATTTATTGTCCCTTCTGTTTATGAAGCTGACTAATATGGAGCCTGCACATACTCAGAGATCCTAATCATTCAGGTTCGTGGATTGGAGACAGACCTTTTCCCAGTCCCTTGCCACTATCTTCCTGCTGACTTGTTTCCAAGCTTTTTATTCTATAATTTCACAATGAAAATTATTCTGGGATGACTCGAACCAAGAGAAATATCTCCGCCGGTTTTGGGGGATTTGGGGTGGCAGCTGACTGCTCAGTGACTGAGGTGGTCAAAGCCCTTGGACTTTACTAACCTGGGAACAGCTGCTGTTAACTACCATATCATAAAGGGAAATAAGCCTGGCAGTGAACTCACTTCACAGTTTTCTAGAGAATTTACTTTCAGTTTTACCTGTGCACTGAGGAACATATGGACAAGGGTTCCTTCTTTAAAAATTTTATTGGCATGTCATATATATATATATATATATATATATATATATATATATGATTATTATTACATATATTATGGCTTGCTCCAAGCCCACCATATATTGCATATATTATGGATTATTATACATTATGGATTGTTAGTATCAGACATTCATCGTAGGGATTTGTTACATGTACATAACACATGAAAAGGGTTCCTACTTGTTAATGTACAGTACATTATCTGTGATGCCTGTGACCAGAGCCAGCAAAGAAGAGAAATAAATCATTAAGCTAGTGGAAGGAACTGGAGACCAATGATAAAGACACATAAAGGAGGAACCCTAAGCTTGGGATGGTCTCAACTCTTCCATCAGTTAGTGCTCCTGTATACAACTTAGCACTATGCATCTAGGGCTCACTTCATTTACAACATCTGTCCACATCACAGGAAGGTGATGCAATTTGCAGGTCGGGTCAGTTTTATTTTCATAAAGATTTTAATAAATTAATCTGTAACCAAAAGGTGATGAAACCCAGGCAGAAGTTGGAGCTGTGATTTCTGCCTTGGGTCTTGTCAACAGTGGCCGAAGACAGCTGGACAGGCACCCTTGTTGCCAAGACCCCAACCCCCCATCGTTCCAGAAGAACCTGTACAGTAGATGCTCAGACCAAGCCTCGTGCACACTCTGGGTGACAGGCCTGTGAACAAGAGTTTCAATTCCTAGGTTACAGTGGACTGAGCTCCCAAAACTTTACATCTAGATTGCCTCTGATCAGCAGCAGCTGGGGTTGTAAACCCAGAGTTTGAACAGTTTGAGAGGAGAAGGATCAAAAGAGCAAATAAATTTCAGTATGGAGTTCACAGCTTTCTTCACAAGCTAGGTGAATCATGTGGGGATGACCATCTGTGCCTTGGTATTAGGGTAAACTTTGGTTTTGATTCCCGTTTTGATACCTGCAAAAACTTAGGAAAATTGCTCAGCTTCTCTGAAGCTTAGGCTCTTATTTAGCAGTGCAACTGGAGTGATTTTGTTCCCCCCTCAAGGAATATGTGGTAATAGCTGGAAACATTTTTTATTATAATGACCTGGGGACAGGGGTTGTCTGTATTTAGTGGGCAGAAACTTTGGATGCAGTATCCTGTCATACACTGGTAGCCTCCTCACACTGAAGAATTTCACAGTCCCAAATGTCGATGGAGCCAGAGCTGACAAATCCTGACTTAGAGACAATGTTCAATTCAAATAACTATTTCAGTGTGGTAAATTGTAGGCCAGATTCTAGAAAATCAAGAGTCGTCCTCATCTGTACTGAGTTTAGAAAAAGTCCCTGGAAGTACCTGAAGTCTGTCCAGTGGTCAGCACAGGTCTAGGCACATGATTGAAAGTGGTGGGTTTGGAGTGAGCCTGCCTGGGTCCAAATTCTTTTTCTACCATTTAGTACCCATGTGTCTTTAGACAGGTCACTTAACCTCATCCAACTTATCTATAAAATGGGTACAATAATACTGCCTCCTAAGAAGGTTTCAAGACAATAATACTGCCTCCTAAGAAGGTTTCAACATAGTATAGCAATTATTCAACTAATTCTTGCTGCTATTATAAGGCAGTAGTAATAATAAAATGAATGCTGAGTAGGGCTCTGGCTTCAGTAAGAAGTCTGATGTTTTTGATATGGAATTTGAAGGGGAACACAAACAAAACAGAAATAGAAAACTCATAAAGCAACAAAAAGTGCACTAACCCGCTGGGGACCCATCATGAGCTTCCAGGCAAGATGTCAGGTGTCTATAAATACCAACTCCTTGGCTCCTCTCCCATCTCTTTGAGGTGGCTTTTGCTAACCTCTATCAGTCTCATTGTACAGATGCAGGAGGAGGCTGACAACAGTTACAGTTAACTTGCTCCAACTCACACCCACGAAGTGACAGAGCTGGAGTTTTGGGCGCTGGTGTGACTTCAGCTTGTGTTTTTGTGGGCTGAAATTCAGAAACACTACTCCAAGAAAATTCCCAGAATATAAAACTTTTAACTAGCTGGGAGTTTGCTGTATTTAAGGAAAGGAAAACAATTTAAAAGCTAAGCCCACCTCTCTCAGCTGGGACAAATGACCTGGATTGTGCGCAGATGAGACGTGGGGACCAGCCACCCTTACTTTCTTCCAGTAACAACTATGAGGTCCCGTGAGACCACGCTGCAGTGCCAAGGCAGCATAACAACACTCACAGGATGTATCTTGGTCGGTGGCCTGGTGGCCTAAGGGAAAGCATGTGAGCTCTTGGGTTACTCAGTGAGGAGAGCTCTCACCATGAGGAGATATCGTCTAGAAACTTTTCAAAGCACCTCTCCTCCCACCAAACGTTTTGTGGTGTGTATATGTGTGGTGAAATAGGACTGCAAGATCATAAGATTCTGGGACTAAGGAGCCAGCAGAACCAGGAAAAGTCTAGAAGATGCCTATGGGGACCTGGTCAAGATCTCCAACTGAGGAGCACAGTGAAAATATGAAATAAGAAACAGAGACAAATTTAGTATCGCATCCTAGGGGAACTGGGAGGTCAGTGTCCCAGGCTGGAAAGAGACAATGGCATTCTGAGCTAGCCACTATTGACTGGGTAGATGCAATAATCTAAGGGATTATTGGATTATTGGTAACTCAGTGGATGGTGATGACTGGACTAATGAGAATCTCTAAGTTGATGAGGGTAGTGGGGAGAGATGGCAGGTTAAGAAGGAGTTTGTCAGCTTGGAGTGGTTGGTGGCTCACACCTCTAAGCAAGCACTCTGGAGGCAGCCAGCCTGGGCTACCTAGAGTGTTAGAATGTTCAAGGTCAGCCTGCACTACAAAGGGAGGCCATCTCAAAAAAAAAGGTCTTTTGCCAAGGTGAAACCTTGTTTTTATTACTACTAGATTCTCAAGGAGCCAGGATGCCTTCAACTGATGCAATCTTGCCCTGGGGCATCAGAGTGTTCAGGGAAGTAGAGGCCTCCACTGTGACCAGAGGCCCAGAGGCACACAGAATAATATGCCCGTACAACAGCGCCGACCTACAGGGCAGGATGTGACGCGTCTGAGAAGCCTGAATTGCAATGTAATTGTCAAATGATTTTTCCCTGACAAATACATAGAATGGCTCTGCACAGATGGTTCCTCCTGCTCCTAAGACAACAGTTGCTGTTAGATAAGATTGAAGATGTTGGGGCTGGCGAGATGGTTCAACAGTCTAAAGCACCTGCTTAGGAAAGTTTAGGCAACTGTAGGGACGATAGTTCGATCCCTGGCACTACATGCTGCATCAGACCCACCCCCAGGGCAGGCTGAGCCAGCCATAATTTTGTAAAAAGAGTGAAGATGTTGCTGGAATCACCTGAAGGCCTGAATGTACCTCAAGACCAGCAGTTTCAAGAGGTTGCGCCATCCTCCTGCAGGTCTGGGGTGTGAAAGTATTACTACTTGTGCTTTGGGTTTTGTTGAGGGCCTTTCACCCCATCCGGCACTGGAGGCTGTCATACACACTGCTCAAGTGGACCTCCTCGGTTGCTGCCCTCCCTCTCTCAAGCTAGGACTTTCCAGACCTCAGCTTGGCTACTCCCTGTTCAGAATGATGGATTTGGAGGCCAGGACCCCAGATCACTCCCATTCAGTAGCAGCTGAGAAGGGGCATAGAAGAGGCCACCAGGCCTCAGAGGCATGGAGTGCGCCACATGTTCTGTGGAAGGCTTTGTTCCTCCTGGGCAGAAATGCTCTCCCAAGTTCACTAACCTGGTTGTTTAAATATAGGAGAGGAAACAGATGCTGGCCAGAGCGGAAGTCTCTGAGATGAGCAGGGCTACAGGCTGTGGCTGTCCAGGCTGATAAGATCAAGGGTGTGCTGTGAGTGTGGCCTCTGCTGGTTTGCTTTGGGGCCTTTCTGGTGGACTGGAGCCACCACCACAGAACTTGGCTCTCTGTGAGCTCCTCCCTTTGCCTGACATTGGGGGGGGGGTTATTTTTAAGCTGATCTTTGTGACTTCCTTTTGGCTCACTGCCTACCCTCCCTTCTCAAGCAGTCTCCAGCACAAGCCTCCCAGCTCCAGCAGAGGAGCAGCCTGCCAGGCCCTGGGAAAGGAGAGCTGCTTGCATATGGGCTGGGGCATGGTGGGGGCTGAGGCCACTGTGCCAGCAGGTGAAGCTCAGGCTTCACTGATTGCTTGACAAGACCGAGCAGAGACTCCCAGCCTTGGGCCCGAGTCAAGGCTCAGAGAGGGGAGATAGTCAGCTCAGCCAGCACTCAGCAATGATGTGGCTCAACCTGCAGCATTCAGATCAGGGTAGCAGCACCACTGCGGTCACCCAGTCAACCCTCTGTGGAGCTCTTCTTTCTTGGACCAGGCGTTGCTGACCTTGTGCCTCTCCTGTTGCAGCTCTAGAAGAGCATGTCTGGCTGGGTGTCCTAGCGACATCCTCAAATTGTGCTGTGGGTGAATCACAGCCACAGTCCTACGTCCTCCACCCACCACTGGAGAGCAGGGGAGAGGAGCTGACACCACTGTGACTCCCAGGGGCTGCCCTGGCCACAAACTCTGACTGGGGGCTGCCTCAGAGCTCCTGACCTGGGTGATGGCCTGGCTTCTTCCAGATCCTAGCCCACGGAGGAACATTCCAAGTGTAGCCAGTGCCCCAAATCTGCCTGGAGCAGCCAGTGCTCATGACCTCTGGTGCAAAGGACAGTTTTAGCTCCTGGTATGGATATCTTTCTTTGTCATGTTGGAAGGATGTTGACAGAGTCCCTAGTTCCCACCAGGAAACATGAAGGCCCTGTTCTCTTCAAATCTCTCTCTGCTTCATTAAACACCTGACACCTTCCAGGGTACTGTTTAGGAAATTGGTGTGTCCTCGGTACAGAACACAGGCTCCGTTCATAGCAGGTGTGTGTCCTGGCTGAGTAGCCCCTCGGGGAGACAGGCAGGAAGAGCTGGTCTGATCTCCCTCCACAGTAGCCAGCTGTGTGATGTTCAGAGAATTCTTTCCAGCTTAGCACCTCTGGCCAGACGTAGATTTGATCTAGAGATTTCCTCTGTAGGAGAAGGGCTAAGTCCAGGTTGCTTTTTTATTGAATTCAGGATTCTAAACTCTCAACCTCTGTTAGCCATCTATGGGCACAAGCAAGAGATAGCTTTCAAGGCTTCAGCTGGGTCCGCTCAGCTGCTCCAGGCCACATAACAGAGTCGAGCTCGTGACCATCTGACGGCATGCCCTGTGCCAGTGGCGCAACTTGGGCAGCTGCTCAAACTTACTCGATGTCCATTTCCTTATCTGCAAAAAGCAGACATGATGAAAAGGATAGATCCCAGGAGAGGGCTCCATTGAGGATCCGGGAGAGAGAAGGAGAGGGTGTCCCAGGGTTGAAGGTCAGATGGTGCCTAGCGCCAGGCCGAGAATAGGTACTGTACCGAGAATAGGTACTGTGTCCCTGCACAGGAACTTCCTGTGGTGGCTCCTGACTTGTTTTAGTCCTGACTCTGAGGGATGTGCACCACCGCACGAGCACTTGCACCCACAGTGGGGTGTGGTGAGGGTGGGGCTGAGTACTGTGTCACGCTTTTCTTTTACTAAATCTACTTCTTTGGGGATTTGGCCTTATCTGTGAGATGGGGAGTATGATTCGCAGTTTTCTACGACTCATTTCTGCTTTGCTACACAGATTTTGCTTTATTTTCAGTGCTGGGCATGGAATCTGGGGGCATTCCACACAGGCTGTATCCCTAGCTCTCTTTATTTTCCATTGTGAAGCAGGCTTTCACTAGTTTGCCCTCCAATGGTCCCAGACTTGTGATCTTCCTTTGTATGCTTCCTGAATGGCTGGGATTATAGCTGTATGCTACCATATCTTGTCTATATGCAGATTGTAACAAAAAAGGATAAGTCGCTGGGGGTGTGGCTCAATAGTAGAATGCTTATCTAGCATGTGTGAGGCCCTGGGTTCAACCTCTAGTGCCAAAGGAAACAGGTCTATCTACAAAAAGAATTGTGTAAGCCCTTTCCTGCCCAGCAAAGTCTGGGCCTTGTAGCTCATGCCTGTGGTCTCAGCTCTTGGGACACTGAGGCACAATGAACTACATAGTGAGACCTGTCTCAAAAAAACCAAAATGGAGGGGAAAAAATACAGACATGATAAGCTCTGGGAAGTAAAAGGAGGGGACTATTGTGGGGGCTTAGGTCTAGAGACCTACGCCAGGGCCTTTCCGATATTTGTGGGTTACTGTTTCTGCTTCCCCCATTCCCCTCCTCTCCAGCTTATTTGGTCTCTCTCCCACAGCCCCTTCAAACGCTTCCCCTGCAGCTCTGCCCCACCCAGTGGCCACCCTTCCCTCCCTGCAGATGTTTCCATTTGAAGACTGCATGGAGTTCACGTTGGTCACTGGTTCCATTTGCTCAGAAACAACAGCCGGCATTATTAGCAGGAAACAGAGACAGCACCAATGCCAGGGTAGCACAAAAAGCCCTAGTCACTGGTACAGGGCGGGAGTTGGGGTTGGGAAGGAATGGGGGATGACTGCTATGATCTAGAGCTCTGTTGTACCCAAAGAATCCATGGTCACTGAAAGTAGTGCGTCTGCTTCACTTTCCTTTGGGAATGACCAGAGCAGGCCTGTTGAGTCATCTTGGAAGGATGAAGTCACAAGGAGATGCTATCTTGGAGCCCTAGGAGTGACTGGAGAGCCAGCTCCAGGGCCCAGACCTGAGGCTAAACTCTTAGCTTAGAGCAAGTTCTTTTTCTTTGACCCTTATAAATCAGGAATGTTTCCAACATTGAGGAGAGATTAGATGATCTTTGGTATTTAGGGTCAAGAGCAAATACAAATAAATATAATGCAATTACTGTGTGGGCGCTTGTGCCCCATGCCCTGTCACGCGGCTGTTTGGGCAAGAGTTGGCTGGGACGCTCTCCCTTTGCTATGGTTCAGCTACTGTCATGCCCTGCGCAGCAGGTAGCCCCTTTATAGCCCTGGCTCATGCTGAAGGATCTGCCAAGCTCTCCAGAATGGGCGAATGACACACCACAAATGGAAACTCTGACTGGCTCTGAATGATCTGGCTTTGAGATCCAGCCCACGGCGAGCTTGGGTTGCTATTCAGAAGAGGCCCACACGGTGCTTGGGGCCTGTGACCTAGCAGTCTGGCTGCCTGAAAACTGCAGTGTCAGGCCTGAGGCTGCCTTTCTTTTAGGCTCATAAAGGAGTCCGGTGTAGGGGCTGTCGGGAAGCCCACCCAGCAGGCTTATCATGCTGTTTCCCCTTTGCTTCACGGCAGGTGCAGAGAAGGGAGAGGGAGAGGAAGATGTTACCGCTTCCCCAGAATGTTTTGGAATGTGCGGAAGGATTTTCCTGGGAGTCACCATCTGCCATTACAGAACTAGCTAAGCCCTGGGGAGGCCCTGATGGGGGAAACGTAGTCCCAAGTCCCTTTTGATTGCCTAAGGTGCCAGAAGGTCACCTATTTAGGAACAGTTTAAAACGAGAGAGTTACAGAGCGCTGCGAGATACCTGTGGAAGCTGATAGGGATTTCCTTTCTGCAGCAAGGCTAGGCGAGAGCAGAGTGGCACAGATCGGGCACGGGCACCCGGAGGAAGAGGCACAGGTGTGAACAGCTGCTCCAAGCAGCCCTGAGCAGAGCTGTAGGTCCTGAGCTGCGCTTCGGTGTGGTGATGCCATAATCAGCACCTACTGCCAGGCTGCCAGCACAGACTGACAGGTCGACTAGCTGAGTGCCGATGGCACCGATGTGGAAGGAAGGGTACACTGTGTGTTTGGGTAAGGGGTAGGACGCTGGGAATTCAGTTGGGAATTCAGAGAGACAGGGATCTGATTAAAAAAAGAGCCAGTGATGGGCCTGGCTAGTGAGATATGTGCCCCGCAGTTCCAGTTTTGGCCTTGCAGTAGCCATTCTGGTGTCAGGTTCCTCTGCTGCCCCACTCCACCTCAGATCCACTGTCCTAAATGCTGCATCGTAGCACTGATCAGGGGCAAGGTCAGTGATGAGCCACCAGGGGACTGTGCCAGGCTCAGCGGCCAGCTGGGGTCGGGGTGGTTCTAGGTCCTATAGATGGAGCATAGGTAGGATAAGTGTGGGGCTGGGGGTGTCGGCACACACTTGTCATCCCAGGACTCTGGAGGCTGAAGCAGGAGGATGGCGCTAGCCCAGGCCACAGAGAAGTTTCAAGGTCAGTTGGGAATCCACAGTAAGATTCTGTCTCAGAAAGTCAGTCAGTCAATCCATCAAAATGATCGACAAGAGGAAAGACAATGAAGAAGCTGCTATTGTGGAAAGCATAACACAAGAAATAAGCAGTAACTTGGAATGTAGCTCAGTGGTAGAGCGCTTGCTTTGCATTTAATACAAGGCCCTAGGTTTTATGCCTGCCATTGTACAAAATAATAATAATTAGTATGAGGTGAGGATAAATGTATGCATGACTGCATGTACTAGGGAGCATCACTTTAGGTCACTGAGATGTGACAATGAAATGGGTGACGTGAGTAAAGGGAAATGACAGAGGGGTGAGTAAGCATCACAAGTACGGTCTCTGTGAGTCCTTGAACCACACCCAAGTGAGCCAGGGTCTTGCTAAGTCAGTAAGTTGCCCAGGCTTGGCTTGAACTTGTGATTCTTCTGCCTCAGCCTCCCACATGTGGGGATTATGGGTCCACCTCTGGCTTCTCAGGTGATGTGTTCCATCTGTACCTGTTTGGTACTGAAATGAAAAGACATACAACCTTTGTGGCTGTTGTTGAGGAAGAGGTCTTCCTGCGTCTCTCCTGATTCCTCACTGAACGTAGACACCTATGGCCAGGACTCTTGCAGGCTGGGAGGAAAAAGGCATGAGAGGAACACGTGGCACATGTTCAACCAGAGCTCCGTGCCGCTTTCCTGGGTGCCAGGCATTACTGCAGGATTTGGGTGCTCTTGGGATAAGGAGAGTGGGAGGGAGATGCGAAGGGGAGGATACGTCAGTCAGTCTTTTATCCAGAGAGCTACTCACAGATGGAGAAGCAGTCACGTAGGTGAGTGACTCTGAGACAGCGGCCATTCGTAAGGGAATGTGTCCCCAGCTGCTGCTGAGCACCAATGCCCCAAGAGCTGGACTCAGAGCTCTCTCCCAAAGAGAGTGTGTTCATCAGTTTTTGCTTTTGCCCAAACTGGTCATCTAAAATATGTCTCTGTACCATTTGTGGGCAAAGAAAATCCTCACCTGCTAGTCATGGGGAACTGATGAAGATCCTTGTATGACAATCTAGACTAATGGGCCAGGCAACATGAGCTTGGGATGAGCAGTGATGCTCCTTTGGATGTCAGTTCTAAGTATTTATTGTTTATTCCTTGCATATTTTTTTAAAAAAGTCTATGGAGCTACTCAAATGACTAGGGTGTAGCAAAGCTAAGCACCTGTGTGCAATCCCAGCCCTCTAAGAGGCTGAGGTAGGAGGATCCTAAATTTGAGCCCAGCCTGGACAATCTAGTGAGACTGACTCAAAACAGAAACATAAGAAAAGGCTGAGAATGCAGCTCATCAGGAAGACCAGGCCTTCAATTCACAGTGGCTTCACCACAAGAAACAAAAGCAAAAATTAAAAAACTGCAAAATATGAACAAATATGGCAAGATCAGTAAACACCAGGGACCAAGGAATGAGACAAAAACGTGTCGATTTCCTAAAAATACCAGCAAAACATTGCAGAGACTGGACCCTCGTGTAGCTGCCTGGCTGTCCGTGCAAAAGCTATCCTACCACTGGAGAAACAAAGCAAGCTAGTTTCTTAAGAAAAACAATTTTTTTCCAACACAGAACTGGTCAGAGAAATTGAGCTTATGAGATTTTGTACAAGGGGCACAGGAATAGTGCATATCTCCAATTATGATGAAATGTGGACACACGTTTCCTATGGCAGTTTCCTACATTAACCTCTAGCAAAACTCAGAGGGGATAAGGTTACCTGGGAAGGCATCAGAGCAGGGTGCAAAAGCACAACGTCGATGCAGCGGTGGTGAGTGGGGAGAACAGGGAAGGGCCGCGGCTGCCCTCCACCACCGGGCAGAGCCGTCCTAGCTGAGCACGCACTGGGCTGCAGTGCACCTGACTGACTCCAACTGCTTCTTCCACAGCCTGGCCCAGTCTGGATGTCTGATGCTCCTCATTAGCACATGGAAGAGTTTCTGTCCCAAATGGCAGTTTGGGTTTGGTGCTGTTGACACCAGACTGTTCTTGTGTCCATCACTGAAAAAAGCCAGGGCTGGAAGCCAAGGCAGTCTTGGGTTCAGGTCCCAGCTCAGCCATTCGCTGGCTGTGGTGTTCAGGCTGAGTCTCTAGTTCTCATCCAGCCTTAATGTTCTTGTACATGAACTGAATCTAAACACACTCCTCATAGGGTTGGCAGAGAATTAGAAGTGAGATGTGTAAAGTGCCTGGAAGGTACCCAGCACATTTTCTTTGGCATTCTGTCTATGGCAGGTGTGAGGGTAATGATTAGGGAAGGGTCCTGTGGTGGGGAGCACACAGGTCATCAAAGCAGAAGGGCTGCTGACCTCTGCCACTGAGGAGGCTTTGCACACCATTTAGTAAGGAGTGTGTTACATTTTTAGGGACAAGTTTGAAAGGAAACAGGCCAGGATATGACGCTGCTACGAAGATTACAGTTGGCAGTTGTTCTAGCCAGAATTTATTACTACACCTATGAGCATTAAGGACCCAGAGAGTGACATCAGGATCCACAGATGCACTTGTGAACACACTCGTGGGATGAGGCTTAACCATTGTAAGGCTGAGCCAGGGTAGAAGAAGCCCAGCAGGGGTGACTGGAGCTGAAGCTGTGGCAAGGAGGCAGAGGAACAGGAAGCGGGGGAGGAGCAGGAAGAGGAAGATGAAGAGGAGAAGGAAAAAGGGGAAGAGGAGGAAGAGGTTGGGTTATAAAGAAACTCAAGAGCACTTAGAGAAATCTGGAACCCCAATAGATAGGAAACTCTTCAGTTTCCTGGAGAATGACCCTGTGCCCATCAAGGAGGAGGTCAGATGAGAAGTAGCGGGTGTCAAGGGAAGGAACTTGACGTACCTATGGCAGGTAGCTAGAACACTCTGTGAGATTTCTTCCAGGCAGATCTCTGTCATCATCATCTTCATCTTCCCCTCTGGTCTCCCTGCCTTAATGCTGCTTCTCACCACCTGTCCAATCCTGAGCCTGTCACCCACTCTCTGCCTCAGCCTCTTCCTCTGAGAGAGATGATTAATAACACCTGCTTTGTAGGACTGGTGGCTTGACTTAATGAGATGGAGTGTGTAAGGAGCTTCACAGGCTACAAAACAAAATAAAGTATTTACTGGAACACTCATCGCTTTGAAGGGTGGATCTTCATTGCAACATTTTTCAGTCAAGAACACTGGATTTGGTACTGGCCAGGAATCTTCTTTTTTAATTTTAATTTTAATTTTAATTTTAATTTTGTCAAATGGGTCCTTGCCATGCAGGCCAGGCTGGCCCTGAATTCACTAGGTAGCCCAGGTTGACCTTGAAATTGCAGCAATCTCCCCATGACAATAACAATGACATGTTATTGTCATACCAATGTGACAGTTTCGAAACACGTTAGTAGTACATTTCAATACTTGATATAGTGCATATTGTCCTTCTTTTATACAGACCACAGGGTGTAGATGTTATAATTTTTCAAATCATTATTGGCACAGCCAAATTTCTTCTTATTGAACTAAGAGTAAGTAGTTTATGAATAATCCAATGTTTGATAATTGCATGGGTTATTGGCAAAACTGGCAATGTTGGTAGCTGTTCATTTAAACCTTTTACAGATCAGCATTCTAATCTAGCCTTATGTTTTATGCTTTGTGGTTAAACTTTTCTGCTGGGTGGTTAAGGACAAGTTTAAGCAAGACCTGTATAGCAAAACACATAACTTTTGTATTTCTCAAGGTCAGTCAGATTTACTTTGGAACCATGTACAGTGCTTTGTAGGACTGTTGTCAGTGTCAGCCATCTGGATGAGTCATGGCCATTGCTTGACTAGTTTGCACTCTGTGAAAGCCCAAAAGAATGTTTCCTGTCTAGGTGACTCTCCTTTGGCACACTATGTATCTTCAGTCTCTTTCCTCTGTAGCCCCATAATCTTCTGGAACAGAAAATTTGGGAAACCACTAAGTTATAGGATGTTACAGCACAGGTTCTCTTATGTACTGAGTCCTCACTCACCATGAAGGGTTAGGGACAAAATATTGGCTCTCCTTGTAGTCCTTCTTTTTCTCTAATCTTTGGTCTATAAACGTATATTCTTAATCCTCCAGAAGAGAAGCTTAGTGGTACTATTACTCTATAACATAGGTACTTGAGCATGACATCACTGTCTTTCTGAGTATCAAGCATCTTACATTTAACTTGGAATTAGTATTTTCTACCAATCGTTGATATTCTAATAAATTTGTATGCAATTGACAGATTCTTGGTAATTGTCAGAGTGAGCTTTCTGTTCTCTGGCTTCTACCTCCCTTGGAGCTGGATTAGATACTTAAGGTCGCTGCCTAAGTAAGCAGTGTCCACGTCTGGCTCTTACCTCTCATTTTCTAGAGGCAGCGGGGCCCCAAGAAGCAGTGGAAGCTGGGCGTGGTGGTGCATGCCTGTAATCCCAGCACTCGGGAGGCTGAGACAGGAGGATCAGTGCGAGTTCAAGACCAGCCTGGGCTACAATAGTGAGCTCAAGGCCAGCCTGAACTGCATAACGAGACCCTGTCTCAAAAAGACAAAAAAAAAAAAAAAAAAAAAAAAGCTTTGTGATACTATTATTCTATAACATAGGTACTGGGCTTATCATCACTGGCTTTCTGAGTATCAAATACCTTTGACTTAGCTTGTAAATGATATTTTTTGACCATCATTGATATTCTAATAACTTTCCACACAATGTGATATAAGCAGTTACACAATTTTGACACAGATATTTGGAAATTCAAGGAAATACAAAACTGTAGCCTGTCAAGAATATGGTTTTTGGCTCATTCTCTTATTTTCAAGTACTATTCTTGAGAGAATGACAGTAACTGAGTTTATACCAGGAGCAGTACATATCAAAAAGACAAGAGTGACATGTATTCCAAACATAATTTTAGCGTTACATTGTGCTATAGTCAATATGCTGAACCTTTTGAAGGTTCTTGAGACCAATATCTGATTCATCCTGTGTACATAAGTGTATGGTTTTGCTATTGATGTTTTCTGCTTTGGAGAGTCACCCAGAGAAAAACATTCTCTCAGGCTTTCACAGAAAGCAAAATGGCCAAGCAATGGCCGTGACTCGTCCCGAAGGCTGACACTAACAACAGTTCTACAAAGTACTGTCTATGTTCTCAAATTTAATCCTGAGGGGATTTGACCCTGGAAGATACAAAAAAAAAAAAAAAGAATGTTTAGTTATACAGGTCTTGCTTCGACTTGCCCTTGACCACCCAGCAAGAAAAAAAAATCCTTAATTACAATG
>PVJA010027303.1:0-28620 GCA_004027025.1 Myocastor coypus
TGTGAGTTCGAGACCAGCCTGGGCTACAAAAGCGAGCTCAAGGCCAGCCTCAACTGCATAGCGAGACCCTGTCTCAAAAAGACAACGAAAACAAAAACAAAAACAAGCCAAGTGTGGTGGTACATGTTAATAATCCCAGCACTTTGGAAAACTGGAGTACTAAGATTAAAAATCAAAGCCCCATAAAGACAGTGTTGCAATTTAGAGATCCTATTTCTAAATTAATAAAAAAAAGAAGAAAAAAGAGCTGGAGATGTAGTTCACTAATAGATACACGTAGGAGATCCCGGATTTTGAATTCAACCCCCAGGGAGGAAGGAGAAGGGGGGAGGGGAGGGCAGGAAGTCTAGGTTCTTGCTCTCTTAGCTCTGGACCGAAGGAGTCCTGTCCAAGGAGGACTGGCACAATAACAAGGAAACTAAGGATCCTATGCCTAAAAAGTATATTTCAGGTCAGAGTTTGTTAACATGAAAGTCTTTTTCAAATTAGACCCTGGGAAAGGAAGTAGTAACACAACAAGCAGGTCCAGGTTTGCTAGTTTTATTTAACAAAATCTTGAGGGGTTGTGGGGCCTCATTTCAAATTTCTTGTTTTTAAAGTGTTTGGCATATGTTTTTGATACTGGGAATCAAACTCAGGACCTTGCCCTTGCCAAGCTGATGCTGTGTTGCTCAGCTACATCCACAGCTCCAAAGTGTTTGGCATGCATATGTTCAAACATTCTATTTTCTACCCAGATTAAGTCTCTCTCTCTCTCTCTCTCTCTCTTTCTTTCCTCTCTCTGTCTCTGTCTCTCTGTCTCTGTCTCTGTCTCTCTGTTATAAGCCTAAAATACTAAACACTGTGGTGATCACTCTCGGGTACTATGAGCCTTGCCAGTGATCAGCAGTTCCTGATAGCTGAAGGCAGGGTGACCCTATGTTTTTCCCCTTCCCAGTTTCACCAAGTAAGTAGTACAATGAAAGTAACTATCAATCATACCTCATGCCAAAACTCATTGGCATTATTCAATCCAACAGAACTAACCCATCAGAAAATTCACTTGGCCCTACTTGAGAATATACACAGAATTTCCACCTCATGCCGCAGCAGCTGCCACCTGGCCCTAAGCCACCTTTATCATAACCTGGGTGTTGTAGTTTGGAGCTCGCAAGAGGAAACAACGTAACACAGGATGCTTAATTATAAGATTATTTTATAATAATCAGCCCAAGAGTCATATACAAAAAGAGTGTAGGAAATCTGTCCACATATTAAAGACCAAATAATCCATCTAAGGGCCTGGATCCTATGATAATGTACTGCATAAGTCCAGCTGAAGACTTCAAGACCATAAAAATGTCTCCCACAGGCCCAGCTGGAACTCTACAGTCCAGAATGCCTCCTGTGGGCCTATTTCATAGAGCTTGCTGGGAAGGCCCAAAAGTCAGTGGTGGAAGGTAGGAAGTCTGTGCAGAGGGATGAAGCATCTGTGCCAGCAGGCTGAGGGGTCTGCGCTGGGGCCAGGAAGCGATGCTCAAAGTAAGAACCAGAGCTCCCCCAAAATGTACCACACCCATCCTCAACAACAGCAGGGTCCTGAGCTCCTGGACACCCCCACGCTTGTGCCCCTGGAGTCCGTCCTCAGCACAGCAGCCAGGGAGACTCTTTTCACACATGACTCAAATGGTTTCACTCTTCTACCTCCTCTGTTCAAGCCTGAAATACGACCTGTATCATCAGTCTGAAATTCAGGGTTTATGATGGCCTCAAGCCCTACAGGATGTGGCCCCAGGCCCTTCACTGTTTCTTTTTGAGACAAGGTCTTGCTATGCAGTTCAGGCTGGTCTTGAACTCACATCAATCCTCCTGTTTCAGCCTCCCAAGTGCTGGGATTACAGGCATGAGCCACCGCGCCTGGCAAAACTTTGCATTGGTACAATTTAGGCATATACAGTGATCACATTCACCATGGGAAATTTGTAACTGTACAAGATACAGCTTGATTTGTCTGTCCCTCATTCCTCCAAGATGGCTTGTTCTTTACTTTTTTTTTCTTTTCTTCAGGACCAGGTTTCAAACTCACCACCTTGCACTTTCCAGGCAGGCACTTGTGCTACAGAGCTATTTCCCCAGCCCTGGATGACTTTGATAGTGCAACTCGGTAACCTTGTTCCATGGCTCTTCACACCTCACCCTTCCACATCACTCATGACTTTTGCACATACTCACCTATCAGATCCTTTCACTGTCTATCTCCCTTTGCTAGAATGTAAGCTCCATGAGGGCGGGGCCTTTGGTTTGCTTACTCACAACTCAAGTACCTAGAATAATACCTAATTTGTAGCAGGAACTTGAAGTGTTTATTAAATGAAATGATGTGGAACCCTTCTCATCTCTCGACAGGCTAACCTGTTCCTATAAGCACGACAAAAGCCCAGTTTTCTATCCTTTCGAGCACTCTGATGGAGTGCCTTGTACGAGTTTCACCCTGCAGTGAGGACAACAATATCGTCTGGGCTGGATCACCAAGCTGTCTGGGCAGATTGAGTGTAGGACCACAGGTAGCTGAGAACCTGGAGCCTACAACTCCGAGCTCGTCATCTGCTTACCCAGGAGATTTGGATCTCAAGATCCCTGAAAGAAAAATTTTGAAAATGTATGTGTTTTTTAGAGAGTATTGCTTCAACTGGGAAACAGCCTAAGAGAAAGACTGGATTGGGACCCCCAGACCTACAAGCACTAAAAGACACCAGCCAGCCCTCCCAACTTTGTGACGTAAGACTTTATCTCAAAAACACAATGTGGGAGTGGGAGCTATGGATATATCTGTTTTTAAGGGTCTTGAGTTTAGTTCCCAGTGCCACACACACACACATATACACACACACACACACGTGCATGCACACATACAGAAGTATTTGTCCTTTGACACTTAAAACCAACTATAATTCAGAATGGAATGGCTATAGTGTCATTTTTGCCTCTAAAATATCTGGCAACTTCCATTTGGGATAATACAGACCAGTAAGCATACAGGCAATCATAGTTCTCAGAACAACCTAGCATAAGTATCATACTATAGTTATGGTACATGGGATGGATTTTGCTGGTACCTCCATATAGTCAGGTGACTCATCCTAGACACTGGGAGAATTAGCACCAGTTGACTAAATTTTGATGAAGGGTAGGTAGGAGATTACAGGGGGCTTCCTGGTAAATTTCTTTTTAGCCTTCTGTTGTAGTTCAGGGTTTTTCAAGGAAAACAATATAATATAGGGCATATATTTTATAAGATTATTTAATTACCTGAAGAATCATATACAAAAAAAGAGTGTAGGAAATCTGTCTACACACTAAAGACCAAAGAATTGAGCTAAAGGCCTGGATCCCACAATAATGTCTCTTGCAGGCCTGTTTGATGGATCTGAGCTGGAAAGACCCAAAGGTCAGTGGTGGAAGGTAGAGAGTCTATGCCAGAGGGATGAAGGGTCTGTGCTGAGGGATATGAACTGGAGCCAGGAAGCAATGTTCAAAGTAAGAACCAGAGCTCCCTCAAAAAGTACCACAGCCACCCTAGCAACGGTAAAATCTTGAGCTACTCTGATGATGAGGAAAGCCGAGTTCCCATCAGAAAAGCCAGTGTGACAAGCTTCTCCAGGAGGCTGAGCCATGTACTCTCTTCCCCTCCTGGGCCAGGGAGAGATGCTCAAAGTAAGGGCCAGAGCTTTCCCCAAACTGATCACAGGCGTTCTCAGAGACACTGAGGTCCTAAGCACCTCCTCTGACAAGAACAGTGAAACACATCAGGAACGCCAGCATGACGAGGTCTTCCAGCAGAATTGCCCAGGAGAAGCAGCAGCTCCCAACAGCTCCCCAGTAGCTCCCTTACAGCTTCACACACAGCCTCCCCTCTTCTCCTCCAGCAATATTTCTTTGGCTGCTGGCAACAATCCTCAGGTGGGCTCCCACACCCAGCACTGTGCTAGTGCAGCCCAGCTTGATGTTACAAGTTGACCACTAGTTGGCAATCCACCACATGCTGCCTTTGATGGACTGTTTCTGGGCATAGTTTTCTACAGAGTCTGTCAACAGACATATCACATAGTCAAGAAACTGGCTGTCTTCTCAGGCACACGAAGCATAGCCTAGGTTGGGAATGTGTCACTCTGCATTTGCTTCCCATTCTTCTGTCTCACTTCCCATCTGCCCATTTTCCTCCTGCCTTATGCACTGGAATGAAGACCTTTCAGTGAAGCACTAACCCTTCAGTTTTCCTAGTACACCCAACTGAAACAGTAACCACGACCTGCAATAAATATAAGCTATGTATGGGATTCATCTGTGGTGGGTCCTGTGATTCATGAGAGGTCAGCCTGGGCAATGGAATGGAATGGAATGGTAGCACTGGTAGCACCAGGTATTTGAAAATCTGATCTGTCTTCTGAGGAATGGTAGGAGTAGGTGGCCTTTCAGGCAGCCTAAGACTTACAATATAAACTCTCAGCAAAAAAGATAAACCTAATGAGAACATTGCTCTCTGGCACTTTTCTGAGCAGTAACTCTGCCATAGCTCAGGGAGCAATGAAAGGCCTCTTACTCGTATTTACATGTCTATTCGGGTCTGAGTTTTCAAAACATTGCAGCACATGAATGCGGTGGAGTCA
Organism: Myocastor coypus; assembly: GCA_004027025.1. NCBI lineage: Eukaryota > Metazoa > Chordata > Mammalia > Rodentia > Myocastoridae > Myocastor > Myocastor coypus. Next base: position 4,647 of record PVJA010027303.1, read on the forward strand.
CCAGGTACGCAGCTCTGTGCATCTACTGCCCCGGATAGATAAGCGTGGAGCCTCTTTACATTCTCACCTGACCATTAGTCGCTGAGATGGGCAGCAGACTTTACCCCTGATGTTTAAAACTTTTTTTTTTTTTTTTAATAGTAAAACACTGATGCTATGGAATAGTGAAAAGTGCATGAGTATTCTTTTAAAAACTTAAAAATATTATTTGTTTATTTTATACAGGGGCTCACTGGGATTACAGATGAGTGCCACTACAGCCAAGTCTCTGTGACTGACTCTGTACAAGGGTTGGGGGCAGAAGGATGGGGGGAATGAGGAGGGTCGAACCTGAGTCCTTGGGCTTGACAGGCAGGCACTTAGACCACCAAACTATCTCCCTGGCCTACACAATTGTTTATGTATGTATGTATGTATGTATGTATGTATGTATGTATGTATTTTAGGGAAGAGTCTACAGGGTATTCAGGATCTCACTACTAGATGAGATTCCTAGTGATCCACCTGTTTACAGCCTCCCAAGAGCTGGGATTACAGGCGTGCGCCACCATGCCCAGTCTCAACGGCTGGCTTGGTGTGCCCAGGGGTTGGCTGGCACCACAGGCTGGGGGATTGAACCCCTAATCCCTGAGCCTGCTTGCAGGTGCTTTAATCAACTAAGCTATTTGGCCAGCCCTCACAAATATTCTTAATATAAAACATGAGATCGGGCTTGTGGTAGATCTCTTTTTTTTTCCTCTCAAGGTTCAGTGGCAAGTTTCAAGGACCATTTCTTCAGGTTAGAGTCTCTGTGCACTCTGCCATCTCTTTTTAATACTTTTGTGATTTTTCCTGTTTTGTGCATGTGTGGGAAAGTTGTTTCGGTGGAGTTTCTATCTGTGGAGTCCAGGTAGAATAAAAAGGTGGACACGACCGGCAGCTGGAGGGCTCCCTTGAGAGCACTGTTCTCACAGGGATAAGTGGAGATGAGACTACCTTGTGTCACCGGGTCTGGCATCTGTGATTTTGAGATTTGAGGCTTTGTTGATGGAAGCTAGATGAGGCGGAAGAAGTTAACCAAAAAGAGGAAAAGGAGATTCAGAGGAAAGTACAGGAAAGTACAGGTGGCACAGAATACAGACAGTTGACTATGATACCTGAACAGCAAATCAGGCTTTGTCAGCACAGAGAATAGGGACATGGCAGTCACCTCAGTGGAGAGCAAGAGCTTCAAGTTTTAAAGGCTCCCCTGGCCCTTGTCCACTGCAGATCCCCCACAGGGCCCACAAGGCACCCACCACTGCCCTGTGACAGTTTACCTGGGGCCCAGGCCACATTCTCCGGAATGTTCCCCTCTGAGGATGGGGGTGGCAGAAATTTCCTGACCCACTGACATTTCCTCAGTCACTCACCCCTTGAGAGAAGAACTGTCAGTGCAAATATTTACAGCGCCTGTTGGCTCCAGGTCACAGGCCAGGAACAGCTTCTGTGTGGATGGATGGACTCAGGGCTGGCGAGGGTGTAGAGCAGCGGTTCTCAACCTTTCTAATGCTGTGACCCCGCAGTACAGTTCCTCATGTTGCGGTGACCCCGAAACAAAAAATAATTTTGGTGGCTACTTCAAAACTGTAATTTTGCTACAGTTATGATTCGAAATGGCTTTAGGCGACCGCTGTGTTTTGGTCGTTCGACTCCCGCCCGGGGCGCGACCCAGGGTTGGGACCCAAGCCCTAGACTCTACCTTTACAGAGCCCAGGCGTTTCTCTGGGCCTGGGAGGTTCCGAGGGGGAGGCCGGAGAGCAGGCTCTGGGCGCGCGCCCTCAGAATGGAGGCCGCAGTCGGGCGCCTGGGGACAGGGCGCTGAAGGCGGCGGCGAGCCCGTCGCCCGAGAAGTCCGCGCCACCCAAGCTCCCGCCGCGTTGCCGGGCCTGAGCGAGAGTCACTGCGGGGCGCACCCCGAGGCACGGGCGGCCCTGCTCGGCTGCCCAGGCGCGCCCGGTCTCCAGGCGCCGCGCGGGTCTCCCCGGCGGGGATCCCCGCCCCGGGGTCGACCCTCCCGCGGAGCCAGGGGCGGGGGCGGGGAGCCGGGAGCACCGCCCCCTAGCGCGCCCCGCCCGCAGAGGAGGGGCTGCGGCGCCGGGGACACTGGGGCGCCGCCGCTGTCGAGCGGGGATCGCGGCTGAGCGCGCACGCTGCATCCCGGCTCCTCCGCTCCGCCGCCGGGGCCGCCTCCGCCTCGCGCTGGCGCCGCAGGACTCGCGCCGGCCCTCAGGTAGGACACTCGGGGACCCTGGCGGAGCCGCGCAGCCGGCGCCGCGCCCGGGGCAGTGTGCGCGCCCGGGGACCCCCGAGCCGCGGGCGGTGGGCGGCTGCAGTTCCGGCCGGGAGCATTGCCGGCCCTGGGAGCCCCGGCCGCGGAGCCTGGCGTGAGGGACGCGCGGGCGGCCGTGCGGTCCTCGGGGCGCGAGCAGGCGTCCGTGTCACGGTCTCCTTCGCGGGCGCCCTTGCCTGGCTGCGGGAATCCCGGGCACGGGTTCCGGCCCCGCAGTCCCCGCTGCCCAGCGCTCGGTGCCCCCACCCGGCTGGTCGCAAGCCGAGCGGGGCCGAGACCCACTGATGTCATTGTCAGCGGAGGACCCGGCGCCCGCGCGTGAGCCGCCGCCTACGCCGCACCTTTCGGGCCGCGGGAGCCGGGAGCGGCGGGAAGTTGTGCAGGGCTCGGGTGCGCGGGCACTGCGGCTGCCCTCCCGGGCGGACGGGCGGGCGCCCTGAGGAGCCCCGAGCGGCCTCCTCTACGCTGCTGGCCGGGCCGGGCAGGGCCGGCTCCTCGGCGTGATCCGCACGGGTTTGCATTGCGGTCGAGACGCGCTTCCCTGCAGCAGTCGGGGCTGCCCGCGGTCGTGTCGCCGGGGATGCTGGGGCAGACCTGGGAGGAAGCCGAGAAGAACTCATGACACCAGCAGATTTTCTTTTTTAAGCCTGTACTGTGCATAGACACACCCGCTAGCCACACTGGAAGCTGGTTTTGAAAGTTATGACCAGATACCAATTCTGTGATAAACATGAACGGTTACTTAAAACTAGAGACCTAAAGCTGAGGAAAGCATTACATAATGGACGGGGAGCAAATGACAGGAAAGTAAGTGACCCCTTGGCTTTATCAGATTCATTTTCTCTTCCGAACAAAAAGCCCTGTAATAATTTGTCTGTAAGAAATAATCATTTTTAATCTTCAGGGTTCCATTTAGCAAAATTGTATATTACCTTTATCTGTGGTCCCCCGACCCTGAATAATAAAATTTTTCTTGGACATCTTTTAAATTTAAACATTGTAGATTTGTGGGTAGTTATTCTTCATAGAAGTGATAGCTAAATGTCATCAAAAATAATATTAATAAATTGGCCTGATACAATTGAGCTTTCTTTTTCTCTGATTTAGTGTCCTCACCTCACCAGAGCCCTAACCCCCGGTTTTCTTTCTGGAAGCATTATTACAGTTTTGGGTACTGTGAGTTCACAAAGTTGATATTCCTATCAGATGTTACAGCATTGCAGATAGGAAGACTAATATTAAATGAAACAGAAGCCCTCCAGTAACTGTGAGTGAGTAGGTTCCCAAGGTCGAAGGAAGGCTGCCAGGGTAACTCTGCTGTAATCACCTACTGAGGACATACACAACCCTCCCAGGGTTCTGAGGAAGCCACTGCCTGGAGGAAGAGTGTTGGTGTTATTTCTTTTGCAGCTGGGCTTAATATGTTCGCTCTTAAAAGTGCTTTTTCTCAAGAAAAACAAAATAATTTGGAAAGTAAATCCTGTCCTTTAGGAAGCTTAAAAATTCTGGTTTTGTTCATGTTTTATATTGTAATGTTGTTGCTTCAGTTATTCAGAGTGGATGGGTTCCCTTTGGGGATAACCTGAGTTTCAGATTATGGTCGTTTATTGGGTGTCTCTTTGCTTTAGTGAGATACAGGTTGGACTTTTGCTGGATTGCATAGAATATGTTTCCTTATGCCTAAGTTGATTTACTGTTATATTAGCTTTACTCCAACAAGAAGGATAAAGTTCTTCCAAGATGAAATCTGGTTGGAAATCTGTAGTACTACTGTAGATGCAGAATTAGATAAAATTCAAAGTAGAGAAGAGCTTCATGTGACTTTATTTATGAAAGTGTTGGACTAGGAGAAAATTTGAAGTTTATTAAATGTTTTGATTTTTATTAAATGCTTTGATCACATTCAGTAATCATTCAATTGATAATTGCTTTCTGATACCCACTCTAAGACTCTATTATAAAGACTGGGAGATACTTAAAAAGGATAGCCCTACTCTCAAGGGTTTGTAGTCTGGTTTGAGAAGAGGGTGTTTTATTTTTCCCCTGAAAAGGTTAAAGTGTAGTCATGGTATTTTTTTGATCTTGGTACAAAGGGTTAGAGTATCTCTTTACGTTGGGGACTTTTAAACTTTTTTTTCATTACATCATAAGGATTCATTCATGTGTGGTTAAAGGTAGTTCACTGACTTGCAGTGCTGTACAGTAATATTTTGTGTGCTATAAAAAGCTGTTTCAAATTGTTTCTCTAGTTTTCTGGTAGTGGCCATTTGTTTTTTATTTTTTATTTATTTACTTATTTATTTTACTGTACTGGGGATTGAACTCAAGACCCTATGTTGCCAGGCAAGCGCTTATTCTATTGAGCTATCTCCCCAGCCCCATTTATTTTTTATTTTTATTTATTATTTATTATTATTTTTTTAAATCACACACAGTGTTGCTCTGGTCATTCATGTTTCCTGTGGCACGTGTGCAAACTTTCTTTTGGTAAGTGCCAAAGAGTAGAATTGTTTTGCAAAATTGTTTGACTATTCAATTTAGTAGGCGTCGACAAATTGTAGACCACAATGATTCCATTAATTTATAATGCTGAAGAAATAAGCAAATATTACCAAATATAGATAAGCTATCTTTTTTTCATATGTGTTGAAAGTTTTTAGGGCGAGAGAGTTCTTTATGTACTGGGCATTGGACTCAGAGCCTTTGTACTTGCCTACATGTGAACTCTTAAAATTCTGAGACGAGATCTCACCAAGTTGCAGAGTTGGCCAGGTTGGGCTCAAATTTGTGATCCTCTTGCTCAAACTTCTCATAGTGTTTGGACTAGAGATTTGTGCCACTATGCCACTATACATTTATTTATTTATTTATTTATTTATTTATTTGCTTTTAAGAGAATGACGACTTTAAAGCTTAGAATGGCAATTGTGTGTGTGTGTGTGTGTGTGTGTGTGTGTGTGTGTTTTATGTGTTTAGTACAGGGGTCTCACTACACAGATGGGACTCGTAGTGATCCTCCTGTTTTCAGCCTCCCACACACTGGGATCACAAGCACACACTACCACGCCTAGTCTCAATTGCTGTGTCAGCTTGCCCCGGGGGCTGGACTCACACTGTGCACAGGGGCTTGAACTCCAGTTGCTGGGCTCTGCTTCAAGCAGGTGCTTTAGTCCGCTGAGCTATCTGGCCCATCTGGCAGTTGTATTTTTGTAAGCCCAAATGCAAGGCTTTAGGAAGAGCACATAGGTAGATAAAAGTTTTGGTAATGATTGAGTAGTTGGATTTAGTGGTGTGCTCCTTTGTGATCATTATACTACTTAAAGAAGAAAAAGAAAGAGGCTCATAAATGGGTCTGTAATGATCATTTTGAAGGGGTAAGGAAAGAGAAAATAAGGATTGCAGAGTTGTCATAAGACAGCAGGCTGCCATAGCAGTTGACAGATGAGAAAGCCGTCCCCACATGCTGGGCAGTGTTGATGGAGATTTGCAGGAAGGGTGAATAGGAGGTGACTACCTGAGGGAGAAACGCTACCTTGAACTGAGGGAGTGGTACAAAAAGGAGTGAGGGAACCCCTGGAAACTTGGCACAGTGAACCCCTCAAAGTGGTCCTGGGAATGATGGATTGAAGGTGGGGAGAGAGGCTGCTGATGGAAGCAGTGCAAGTGTGGAGGAATGAAGCATGTGTACTGTATGTACTTAAGGACCGCAGGAGAGGAACTCAGGGCTTGAGATCCTAAATAAGAGTAAGAGGAAAGACTCAAAGGCCTTTGACTGGAATGAAAAGAAATGCGGAAGCTGTAGAGGGAGCTTCTGGTGTGGCTCAAAGCGTGTTGGCAGTGGGGTCCCTAGACACTGGAACACCTTTGGGAGCATGTAGGTTTGGTCTTCAGTGAGCAGGTAGGCTCCTGACATGGAAGAAGGTGGCCTCTGGTGATGTTCCAGAAGGGGCATGAAAGAATCTCTCCGAAAGGGAAGATTCCACAAAACTTATTTGTATTGTTTACTCGTGTTGGCTAAAGTACAGAGATGTTTCAACATTAACTGTGAATACCTACAAGCAGGCACAGGGGTCAAGTTCAATCCCCAGGCCTGCCATGCCAGTCCCACTCCTGGGGCACTCTGAGATGGCAGTTGAGACTGGGCGTGGTGGTGCGCGCCTGTAATCCCAGCTCTGGGGAGGCTGTAAACAGGTGGATCTCTCCGAGTCCCATCAAGCCCTGAACACCCTGGAGACTCTTCCTTAAAATACAAAAAACAAAACACATGAATAGTGTCCATGGAGTTTGGTGACTACTGGGGTAAATCAGAAGAATCAGTATTTATACTATATATTTTTTGATGTTTTCCTCATTTTCTTACTTTCTAAAAATGTTTTTCTCTGGTTTTCCTTCTATTTCTTGACATCTTTTTCTGCAGTCTAGTTTTACATACTTCCTTACTGATTTTCGCATCAGCTCTTGTAATAATTGATAGTTGTCAAGTTTTCTCTGACAAAATCTGAGCTTTAGGATTCACTACGCCTTCCTTGGCATAGTGATTCGGGGAACACCTTGTAATAATTCCAGCAGCAGCCAAAGGCAACATGACGTCTTTGATTAAAAATTGGAAGAAAAAAGATGGACCTTATTTGTTAACCAATAACAAGTCTTGCTGTTTACACTGCAGTCAGAGGTTATTAAAAAGTCCAGAACAGCAAAGGAGTCGAAAGCTTCTATTATTTGGATTGATGAATGCATTCCTCCCTCAGCTACACGTCCTTTATTCTTGCGAAGTAGAAATGTTTAGTGGTTGAAAAACCAGAATGAACTGAGTAGCTGTGGTTCAGATAATGAACTAAAATTAATTTTAGGGATAACTAAATTTAGGGGTAGCATAAAGTACATCCCAATTACTGAAAATGGGCGCCTGGCATTCTGGCATGTCTCTGACTTCTCAAACTTTGGAAACAGTTCTGCATCTGTTCATGTGGCTACAGAGCCCAGGCTCACTATTTTCTCAGAGAGAGTTAACCGGTAGCTGTGAATCTTATGTGACATTACACGAAGCACTGGGTCATAAACGTACTGCCCTGCAGGTGGACCTAGAGCAGAATCCACCCAAACCCAGTTACTGTTAAGTATATATGTATGTGGGGGGCGTGGGGGTGTGGATCTGGCTTTGCTGTTTAGAATTAGCATGAAACACCTATTTTTTTTTTCTTTTGTTCCCTAAACATTTTCTAGATTTATCCTTAGATCTCCTTGAGTTTAACATGCCATAGGGAAAAAAGTGCTACTCTTGCAAGCAGTACTTACATTGTACTTCAAGTAACTATGGTAGGTCCTCTTGTCAGGAGGATACTGAAGTGTTTTAGGAGCAAGGTAGAGGTAATAACTGAGTGGGTCTATTCAGTGTTATTAGGAATGGAATAGGACTTAGTGTTGAGTTGATGTCTGTATATCTCTGTCTGTTTCTGTCTCTGTTTCTCTCTCTGTCTCTCTCTCCCTCCCTTTCCCCTCTCTCTCCCTTCTTCTCTTCATCTCTTCTTTTCTCCTCTCCCCTCTGGCATTACTGGGGACCGAACCCAGGGCTCACACATGGTATGGAAGGGCTTTATCACTGAGCTACAGCCTCACTATGCAGTAGTAGCCTGGCTTTGAACTCTCTTTGTAGCTCAGGCTGGTCTGGAGCTTGCAAGGATCCTCTTGCCTTGGCTTCCTGTGTACTGGGATCATAGGCATGTACCACCAGGCCCAGCTTAAAAGTTGTTGCTTTTTTTTTTTTTTTTTTGTCTTTTCAAGATGGCGTCTTGCTATGCAGTTCAGGCTGGCCTTGAGCTCACTTTTGTAGACCTGCCTGTTCTCGAACTTGCACTGATCCTCCTGCCTCAGCCTCCCAGATGCTGGGATTACAAATGTGTGCCACCATGCCTGACAAAAGTTGCTTTTTTTTTGTTTTTAATTGTATTTATTGTTTTTTCTTGTTTCAGAACTTTTGTTTGTTTATTTACTTATTTTTATGGCCGGCCCAGCCTGGTGCCGGGGATCAAACTGCAGTCCCTGAAGCCGCCTAAGCTTTCTTTTTTTTTTTTGTCTTTTTGAGATAGGGTCTCGCTATGCAGTTCAGGCTGGCCTTGAGCTCACTTTTGTAGCCTAGGCTGGTCTCGAACTCGCATTGATCCTCCTGCCTCAGCCTCCTGAGTGCTGGGATTATAGGCGTGCGCCACCACGCCCGGCACTCGCCTAAGCTTTCTTAAGCAGGCACTTTAGACCACTGAGCCATCCTGCTGGGCCCCAAAAGTTACTTTTTGATTTTTTTTTTTTTTTAACTTTTGGGAACCCAGGGCCTTTTTTTACTTTTGAGAGAGGGCCTGGTGAAGTCACCCATGCTTGGCTTAACCTGTGATCCTTCTACCTTTGCCTCCCTGGGCACTGGGTTTGCAAGAGTGCAACACCATGCCTAGCTTTTCCAGGATTTATTTAAAATTTTTTATTTACTTAGTTGTACTTACTTAAACTTATTTACTTATTTAAACTTACATTAGCTGTATGTGGCAGTGTATGCCTATAGTTTTAGCACTCTGAGGGGCTGAGGTAGAAGAATCACAAGTTTGTGCCCAGCCTGAGCAATTTGTGAAGACCATGATTCAGAATAAAATTTAAAAGATTTAGGGGGCAACTTGCTGAGAAGGCCTTGGGTTCAATCCTCATTCCCTGCAAAACAACCCAATAAGTCTAAACTCTGGACGATTATTTGCAAATGTTTTAGCCTTATATGTGGCTAAATACTGTACAAAGAATTAATGATCAATACACAAAAATTATCTCTTTCTTAAGGGATGGTAGTCTTTTTTGTGTTTATGGAGAACTTATATCATTTTATAGAACATGAAGGAAATTAGGCATTAGAACTACTTGCCAGATGTGGTGGTGCATGCCTGTAAATTCCAGCACACCAGGCTGAGGCAGGAGGATCTTTGCCAATTCAACACTAGCCTGGGCTACAAACTGAACTTGAGGCCATCCTGAGCTGCACAGTGAGGCCCAGTCTCAAAAGACAAAAACAAAACAAAAATATAAAAACAAGAGATGCTCTTATTTGTTTGATGGCCTGGTGCCTGAAGGACCCTTTACAGTTGACTTCTAAAATATTAAGACTGAAAGAGGTTTTTTTTTTTTTTTTTTTAAACTTTATTTATGTTATGGCCACCTCAGCCTGCCCTGGGGGAATGGGGCTGGTGTAGCCTGCCGTGCTGGGTATTGAACTGCAGCCCCTGCGGTTGCCTAAGCTTGCCTAAGCAGGTGCTTTAGACCTCTGAGCTATTTCGCTGGCCCAAGACTGAAAAGAGTTTTAGAAATTCTGTATTCCTACATGTGCTATTTTCCAAGTGAGGAGATGGAGCCCAGCTATTTGTGACGTGGCTGGGAGAGTGTGAGTGGCTTATGTCTGTAGGTGGTGACCTGAGATGAAGCGCTTCCGGGATGAAGGAGAAAGGGTAGGTGAATGGGCATGAGCAAGGGGCCACCTTGGCCACCTCGGCCAGGGGGTTTTACCCTTGGTTTCTGTTGTCCTCCCTAAGTGGCTGGTGTAGAGTGTGAGGTCAGCAACAACACACACACACACCCACACACACACACACACACACACTTAAAATGCTTTGTTTTGGTCAAAGTAGCTTTGTCTTTCAACCAATCAGATAAAAAAGAATTGAGAAAAATTAAATTTCCTTGTGCTGGATACTTTTCTATTGCTTTTCCTTTGCTTGTCTCTTTGTTTATGTTAATCCAAGACAGAAATCAACGTGTGGGGGGCGTTGGTGAGAAAGAAAGCTCTAACTTCTACTTCCCTTTGGCCTGGGATGGAGATGCATCTCCCAGGAGCTCTCTAGATAGACCTGTTTGAGGAGTGTGTGTATGGGGGGGGGAGGGGCAACAGAAGTGTATTTTTAGAATCTTTTTTTTTTTTTTTCAAGAGTCGAACCTAAAATAAACCTGGCCTCAATTTCAAGCAGTAGCTTTGTGTCGCTTGTCCTCAGCTGGAGTTGAAGCGTTGTTTACTTATTTAGCTTTGCAGTGCTGACAGACAAGCATTGGGGCACTCAGCTGCATCGCCAGCCTCTTACTGTAAATTTGAAGAACTTAACTTGATTGCTTTAAATATACAGTCCAGTGCTGCCTCCTGCTCACCAGCTTGTCCTGTGCTCTAAGGCTTGGAGGATAAAGTGTGTGCAAGCGCAGTAAGTAACTAGATGGCATCACATGTCATTTCTGGAGCCAAAGTTGGAAGTCTGGTTTTTTTTTTAATTTTAAATAATGATCCTACTTTTGTGTTCTGTTTTTCTTTAGCAGCCAGACAGGCTTTTGCATATTCTCACCCCATCAAGCAACACATCAGAACAGTTTTTGTTGTATAATTTCCCTAGGATAGAAAAATTAGCGCAGTTTTGAATGACACGCTGATTATGAAAAGGCATTAATGAAATTCTTTTTGATCCTAGTAAACTGGAGATTGAAAGGAGAACTAGGAAGCTGGTGTGAATTCCAAGGTAGGCCAAGGAGATGTGGGGCTCACCTGAAACTCCACGAACAGTTAAGGGAGGAGCACAGAATCCCTAAGTGCTCAGGGCAGCCAGCCAGGAAGGTCCCAAGAGGCAGTGGTGAGTGCTGCCTGCCCGGCCCCTGCAGCTCAGTGTCATTGCAGAGGGGGCAGCCACTGACGTAGTGAAAGCATGAATGGGAAGGCTGATGGCAATCAGATAGTAGAGAAGATGTCTGTCTCTCCTGTTTTCAAGATAAAAGCCCTTAAATATCTTGAAGAATAGAGAGAACATGCATGATTGATAAACCACACCCACTGGAAAAAAGGTCGCACGTGTATGTAGCAGAAGGTAACTTTGCACTAGAAAGAGCCTTTACGGATTCTTAATAGCTGAAGAGCTCCTACCTATCAGGAAAGAAAAATGACAGCTAACCTAGGGAAAAGGAGTCAGAGGGAATGGAGAAGTGGGGCATAGCACAGAAATTAGAAATGGCAGTTATACATGAAAGAGTGTGCTTTTTGTGATGAAAGAAACACAGAATTAATTAATTTATTTTTTGTCATTTTGAGACAAGGTCTTGCTGTGCAGTTGAAGCTGGCCTTGAGCTTACTTTTGTAGCCCAGGCTGGTCTTGAACTTGCACTGATCCTCCTGCCTTAGCCTCCCATGTGCTGGGATTGTAGGCATGCGCCACCACGCCCATCAAGAAACACAGTTTTAAATGATAACCGGTGCATTGGGGGAAATCCTCTACTTGTTAATACCTTATCTGGCCAAGTCTCTGTAGAAGTAAGTGGCTTTGGGCACTGTCAGTGGGCAGACAAAGAGAAACAGTGAAATTGGTAGCAATTTGACAAATACATTAAATTTCAGAATTTACCTCCCTTTTCACCCAAGGAATTCTAAACCAGTTTTCTACAGAAGTGCTTTGTGTAGAATGAGTTTGCAAAAAGACGTTGCTTGCAGGATTATCTGAAGGTTAAAAAATAAAGTTTAAAATGAGCTATATATCCATCCATATGGGATTGGCTGAATAAATTAGAATCAGAAGCAGAGTCAGTAGCTGATAGGGAAAGAGATTGAATAAAGAAATCAGGCAAGCGCTAGAGGAGTATCTGGCCATCTGTGTTACATGTGAATGTGTGAATGCATTTAGATTATAGACTCTCAGGAAGATCACACAAGACACTGGTAGTAGGGATTGCCGCTGAGAAAGAGCAGAGTGGATCTAGGAGGGACTTCTACTTCTTGCTGTACACCCTTTAATGCTTTCTGCATTTCTTAACACATGCACATACTGTCTTTTTGAACCAAGAAACTCTTTAACATCTTGAAGGCTGTGTATACAACCGACAGAATGCCGTGCAGCTGTGGGGCCTAACTAGTCACACTCTGATCCTGAAGGCTCAAATGCAAGCAGAAGGGACACAGGAAGTGTTTGCCTTTTGGGACAGAGCAGACAGGTGCTGTCTCTCTCTAGTTGTGCTGCCCTTCTCCCTTGATTCCCAGTTAACTGCTGGACCTGGGAAGAAGACCTGGGAACACTGAGTCCAACCACAGTGTGGATGAGAGTTCACATAGGAGAGACATGGGAGGGAGGGTGACGGCAGGAGCCTGGGTCTGCAGGACCACAGAATCGGACCTATTCATCACTATTCCATCAAGCACAGCTTACATGGCATTATGGATGAAAATGCTATTGTGTATGTCATAGCCCTGAGATCAACCTCTACCTTTGAGGTTTGGTACAATGTCCAGGAATCTGCAGGTTTTTTTTTTTTAAGTGTCTTTGATTTTGTCACCCAGTTTGGACAGTCATTGGTGTCTTGCAGGCCTCTTGTTTTGTAGAGAGATCCTTCTCTTCACCCTCTGGAATCTTTTTATAGAGTAACATCTGAAACGTTCATGGACTCTGCTTTCCCTGGGATGCATGCTTCTAAGAGCGGCTGTTTCCTCATGTCTTTGTCATCTTAGACCCGGCAAGAGGCCAGATATTAAGTTGAAGAATAGTAAGAAGAGTATATGGAAGGAATAACCAAATGGTAGTGGGTGATCAATTTGAGAAGAGTTATTGTATGCTGGTATGAATTTAATGAGCAACAATTATTATGCGTTACACTGAAGGAAAGTTGGCGGTGATGAGAGATACCAGGGCGTGAGCTAAGCTGCCTAAAAATACCCTAATCATCATCAGTGGCATATACGTATTCAAAGTAATGACACTGTTAATTTTAATTCACAGATGACACTAATGGAAGAGTTTCTATTCCAGGCAGGAAGTTAGCCTCCAGACAGGAAGTTAGCATTGAATGAATGTGAACTCAGTAGTGTAAATACCTTTGCCCTATGGAAGGAGATGATTTTTGTGGCTCTGTTGTTTTTAAAACAAGCTCCTTTAGAAAGTAGGAGAAATAGTCAACAACTCTGAAGTGGTGTGGCCCCCGGAGGTGTCAGAACAGGGCAGTCTGAAGAGCAAAGGGTGCTAGAGGTGATGGTGTAGGTCAGAGATGCTCGAGCAGTCGTGGTTCTATGGCGACATGTGGAAGTCTCTGACGACCTTTCTGTACATTTCCAGGGCCGTGGAAATTTCAGTCTGCATTTGATCCTTCACTTGGATATCGGGTGTATCTAATTCCTAGTGGAATTTTGGGGTCAGATTTAATCTTGCATAAATTATCGTTGAACTTCAGGTCTTCGAGAGGTTGGGTACCATTTCTGAAATATGTATGAAATTGTTACCAAACAATTTCCTTTTCCTTGCTATACATTCAGCTTTTCTTTTTAGTATATCCCTCAATGACAGTAGCCTCCGTCTTAGTACTCTGTCCTAATATACCCCCCCCACTTTTTTTTTTTTTCAGAACCGGGGATTGAACTCAGGTCCTTGCATTTGCCAGGCAAGGTCTTATTCTACTGAGATATCTCCCTAGCCTCTCTTTTTGTCTTTTGTCTTCTTGAAAGAGGATTACACTGTGCAGTTTAAGCAGAACTTGAACTCACTTTGTAGTGCAGACTGGCCTCAAAAGCAAAGTGTTCTTCTTACCTCAGCCTTCTGAGTGCTAGGATTACAATTGTGTACCACCATACCTGCAGATATATCCTGAGCAACAGGATATATATTGCTTGGCAAGGAGAGTCCTGGAGTGGGTATGATGGGTATGCATGTTTCATGCCTACTTTCCCCTTTTACTGAGTGACTGGTTCTTATAAACAGAACCTCTTTCTTCATCTGAAGCATGAGTGTAAAACAGTGGTTTTAAAAAGGTCTATGTATATTGAAACTATAACTATTAATCATTACATCAGATTTCCATTTACCTAGGATCCAAAAAATCCCAAAATGACTACATTTTTTACTAGTCATGTTTTAAACCTAAACTGTTTCAAACCTAAACTCTTCCTCAGCATGCTATGAGAATTAAAAGAAATTTAGAAATTATCTTACTTTTCCTGTTGCTGAGACAAAATACCTGGCACCCAGAGTTGATGGAGAAAAGGTTGAGCATAGCCCCCGGTTTGCGGAGGTCTCAGTTCATAGTTGGCTGGCTTCAAGATGGGGTAGCGCTGCCAAGGGGGTGCTGTAGAGGAGAAATCATTCATGGCAGAAAGAAGGCAGCAAACACTGAGCACCGAGGAACAGCACCCTTTTTGTGGGCAATGCTCACGGCCAGGGCAGACAGCCTTATTCCTAGCATCGCCCCATTAATCCCAACATCGCGTCCTTAATACCAGCATTAAACATGCTAAATCAAGCCACCTCTGACAAGTCCCACGGATGCCCACATGAGGCTTTGGTGGGGGGGACATTTAGACACACGCCATAACAGAAAGGAAGTACAAGATACAGTGTCATTGCACTCTGTAAGTTTTCCAAAAATGATTGGTCAACATTATGATTCTTTGCAAATTAATTTGTTGTAAGTGAGAAATCTAAGTAGAAATCCCAGTTTCCAGCCAGATTGAGATAAAACCAGAACCACTCAGAAAGGTTAGCCCGTCTCCATTTGGCTGCTTCTGAGAGTGTTGTCCCTCCTCTGCTGCCTGGCTGCTTCGGTCTCCTCTCAGCCTCCATTGTTGCCCATGATGCACCTGTGCTTGGAACTCCTTTTCCCTATAGCCTTTGCATTCTTCTCATTCATGAAAGCCAGTGGTGGCCAGGACGCCCCCTCCAAGTTCCAACTTCTGCTGTGCTGTGCTACCATGCTGTTTTTTTCTTGGCCCACTTGTTGTTTTTTTTTGTTCCCAAGCATGGAGAACTCTTTTATTAGGGACAGATCCTCTACTTTTCATAGCTTCAAATGCCCTTAGGTATGTACTCAAGGTTCATGTCCCTGTTCTGTGGCTCCTTGTTTTCCTGCAACTAGTAAGGAAAGCAGTGTGAGTAGCAGTTGAGACTCATAGTAAACACAACCTTTGTCGTGCTCCATCCACTTTTTTGTTTTTGAGAGGAAGTCTCCCTTATTTGCCTAGGCTGGATTCAAACTCAGGAAGCTCCTGCCTTAGCCTTCCAAGTACTTGAGATTATGGGAGTGTGCTGCTGTGCATGGTTTCCCTAACTTCATTTAAGATCTGTTTTGGAAATGGAAATCTTTCTGGAATAATTTATATACCTCACTTTTTTTTTTTTTTTTTAATGTATTTGGTACGGGGTCTCACTGTGCAGTGTAGACTCTAGTGATTCTCTTGTTTTCAGCCTCCCCAGCACTGGGATTACAGGTGTGCACCACCATGCCTGGACTCCTTTGGCTTACTGTGCCCCAGGGGTGGGGCCTGCGCAGCATGTGAGACTGGGAATTGAACCTCTGGTCCCTGCCCTTGCTAAAGCATGTGCTTAGTCTGCTGAGCTATCTTGCAGGCCCTGTACTTCACTTTTTAATATTGCTCATTGTGATGTCAAAAGTAGAGAGCAAAAACAGTGCCGCAAAATGACTCAAGATTGAGGACCCTTCTGTGGCTGCAGAGGCAGCCGTCACAGCTTGCTCCTTTACCAATTCATCTCCAAATTCTTCAACCCTTCACTGACTTTTTGCCTTCTTGCTTATGTCCTCTGCTTTTTCTTCCAGCTGGCCTCTGGCATGTATTCAGGCTGCCCTTCCCCACCATGAGTCTTCATGTGATTTTATTTCAGACATGTCTTTGAAGAAGTGAGTAAAGAGGGTTCTTGCCTGTCATTTTGTGTAAGCTGTTTTTCTTTAGCTCAAGATTCATTTTACATACATATCCAGCTAGTAAAGAGGACAAAAGGCTTTATTCAGTGATAGGTAAATCTGGGATTGGGGTTTACTGTGGAATAGATAAATCTTGGATGGGAACTGGGGTTTTACTTAATTTTAGACAGGTTTAAATGTACTCAGAATATTAAAAATAGGTTATCTTTTTTTTTTTTTTTTTACTAGGGACTAGGGATTGAACTCAGGACTTTGTGCTTGCCAGGCAGGGGCTTATGCTGCTGAGCTATTTTTCCAGCTCTGGGTTATCATTCTGACATGCATTAACTGGTTTGACACAGTATTTCTTGAGTACCTACTATGTGCTGGACTCTGGAGCATACTTCTAATGAAGGGAGACAGCCAATACAAGCACAGTGTGTTGAATACTGTTTGGAACAGTGAGTATGACAGAGTGGCTGAGAGCAGTGTTGGGCTGGCAGGTGTGTCTGTTTGCAAGGGCTCCCATAACAGGATCTCCAGGTGGGCAGATTAGAACAACAAAAGTGTATTCCTTCATGGAGTTTAGAAATCGAAAAACGAGGCACAACTGTCTTGACTTTTCACAAAGCCTCAGGCACTCCTTGGCTTGTGGAATCATAATGTTGACCATGTTTCCTTCTCCTTGTTGCTGTCTTTCCTGTGGTCTCTCTCCACATTAGACACCAGCCCTTATGGATTAAGGACCTACCCTACTCCAGAGTGATGGATTCTCTCTGGAACATCACTGTTTGCAAGTAAGCTAGCACTCTGAGACCCTGAGGGTCTCAGACTTCAGTAAATCTTTCTGAGAGGTGCAGTTCTACCTATAAGAGGGAATGTCTCTGGGTGGACTGGCCAGGCAGGTCCTTGCCAAGATGAGACACTGAGCTGCCCCTGGGTTCTGCTCTGTCTTCTGCAGAGGGAAGAGCACCTGTGAGGCTCAGGGAATGAGCCTGCTGGAGCTGAAGGCAGGCATGAGATTTTCAGCCTTGAAAAGCACAAGAAAAGTCTGACGTAGGTTACTTTCATAGTGGAAGCCAGTAGGATTCTATTGTTGAACATTTGATCAGGGAAAGACAGAAACAGTTTTTCTTTAAAAATTAATTGCTGAGGAGCTTGGGAGATAGCTCAGGGGCACAAGTGCCTGCTTGGCAAGTGCAGGGTCCTGAGTTTGATCCCCAGTTCTGCAAAAATAAAATAAAATAAAATAAAATAAAATAAAATAAAATAAAATAAAATAAAATAAATAAAAATAAAAATTAATTGCTGAAAAGTCCATGCAGCCACCACTGTGGCTAATCACATCTTAAAAATACTATTCAGTAAGAGTTCATTTTCATTTTAATAGAATTTTCCATCACCAGAGTTAGGTTTCTTAACCTAAAAGGTTTATATCTAAAAACATCGGAGAATTAAGCAAACCCTTAACAGTGGCAATTACTTTGAAGTGGTACAAAATTAAGGCCAACTGTAGCCTTGAAAAACATAAAATCATACTTGAATTGTGGATTTTCAATAAGATTGTAGCGTTTATTTTTCCTTGTTTGGTTTTTGGAAACAGGGTCTCACTACATAATAATGTAGGCTGGCCTTGAGTCCACTGTGTAGTCCAGACTAGGTTCAAACTCACAGTGATCCTCCTGCCTCAGCCTCCCAAGTGCTAGGATTACAGGCATGTGCCACTATGCCTGGCTGAGAATCCTTAATTTAAAATATTTCAAAATCTATGTGAATATATACATTACTCAGAGTTGTTCGGAAGATTTCCTGTTAAACTGGTGACACCAGGTAGCATTCAGAAGTAGGATAAGATAACTTAAAATGCTGCAGTATTTAATGCAATACTGACATTATGAAACATGCATTAACATATTGCCTATGTGGACTGTATCCAGAATATTGATGTAGTTATATGGATATATTTGTTCATGGAAAATATTACTTATACGTAACAAACTTCTATAAAAATTTCTAAGTGTGAGTTTAAAATATTTATGTAAAGTTAGATTTCTATAATGAATTTAAGTAAGGCTTGAGGCTTCCAGCAAACTGGGTCCAACAAGTGGATCGTTGCTTGGTCTAGCACCATGACCTTGAATAAGTCTTTGAACTCCACCAGATTTGTAAAATAGAACTTAAAAAGATAGTGCCTCTCACATAAGGTTGTTAGGAGGATAAGTGAGTCATCACATGTATTTTTTAGACCCTGTACTAAGTGCTATATAAATGCTAGATGTTATGTTTAACATGCTAATTGAAAATCAAATATGTTAATATTCATTAATTGGAGAACTCATGTTAAAATGGCAATACAATCATAATGTCTTTTATGCATTGTTACAAATCAGAAGCTAATTGGTGAATGAAAGGAAATTGTCAACAACATTTCCAAGGCTGTTCCAGTGTTAATTGTATGTTAAAAGTATTTTATGTGCTGCCCCCCACCCTTGGTTACTTATAGTAATCACTATGTCCAAGAGATTGGTAGATCTTATAGGAGAACGATGATTAAGCCATTGATTCTCTTCTCAAGAACTTGCCCATCCTACAGGGAGAAGGAGACATAACTGACTAATATAAAGTATAATAAGGTAAATGTCACAGCAAGAATGTGATTCAGTGCTGAGTACCTCTGGAGTCTGGGATGTGTGACTTAAGAGCACTAGGGATAGAAATGTAGGAACTGATGACATTTTAAAGGAACAGGATGAAAAACGGGAGAAATCTGAGGGAGAGAAGGAGCACTCAGGTAAATAGGCTGAAGAGCGACAATATAGTCAGAAAGGCAAAATGTCTTACGTGAAATGGACCAGCACAGGTGTTACTGAGGTGTCAGGAGAAGGAGGTTTGAGAAAACTATGAAGAGTGTTGTTCCTCCAGGCCAGTGAGGTTTGGTTGGAAACTGGTGTTTATTTTTGAGCGCCAACTTGATTAGATTAAGGAATACTTGGGAACCTGGTGAAGCGCTGTTTGTGGATATTTCCATGAGGGTGTTTTGTGATTGTGGGTAGGCTGGGAGGGAAACTCCTCCTTTTTGAGCAGATCCCATCCAGTGAGCCCAGGAGCACAGAGAACAAAAGCTGAAGAAGGGCACACATGTCTGTCCGTCTCCTTTTGGAGCTGGGAACAGAAGGTCTGTCCTATGCCCAGAGCCCAGTGTGGTCAGGCCTCTTTGACCTTTACACTTGATGAGTTAAGCCAGACTTTCAGACTGCTTTACACTATCAACTTCCCTGGTACTGAGGTCTTGTGGGCCACAAGTGACATCCCCAGGTCACCATTTGCATAACAGTGGTCCCATAGGATTAGAATGGAGCTGAAAAATTCCTATCACTTAATGACATCATGTCTATTTACATGTAGCATAATACTTTACTCACATGTTTGTGGCGAAACCTCCTGTGCTAGTGAGAGAGTATAAGTTTATAGTACTTTCTGATACTTGATAAATGTTAAAATGATAATATGTTATGTCTTACGCAACTATATGTTTTGTGGTAATTCTACGTACAAAAAAATTTACTGCAAAAGCAGTATGCCCTGGTGAGCTGGTAGCAGACTCCTCTGTCTCGAACATCGAGACTGCTTGAGGAGCCCGCACCAGGTGACTGACGCATGCCGCTAGGTCTGTGTAAGCACACGCTGTGAGGTCTGTGCCGTGACCACACGGAATGCGTCCTCGTAGGGGAGTGTCTAGGGGTTGTTTTTCTTAACTCCTTTTTTAAAGAGCATTTTTTTGGACTATTTAGCCTTAATTTAGCATGCTATTTACCAAGTATTTGAGATGGTTGTCCTCTTGGTTCAGGGCTTTTGCCCGTGTGCGTTATGCCTTCCATTTCAAAAATGAGAAGCCAGATTCAGGGAGAAGGTGTTCCGCTCACCACTCCTGCCTGCTAGCTTTGAGCCCAGACTGGCCTGAAGCCTGAACTTGGCATCAGCTTTAGATCAAGTAGGCTCTGCAGGGCTTTGTTCACTGGGGGCTTCAGATGCGAGATGGATACGACTTAACCCTCACTATTACTGGCTCTCCTGGCCTCCTTGCTTGTCTTTTAATCAGGGCTGTTCTCACTTGAGGGTCTTGACATTTGTTCTTTTTTGTCTTGAGGGCTCTCTTCTCCCTGTTTTTTTTTTTTTTTTTTTTTTTTTTTTGGGGGGGGGGCGGTTGTGTTTTCCTGTTTGGCATTCTCCTGTCAGTTTAAATATCAGAGTGATGCTGCCTGCCACTCCACTGAAGTGCATTGGTAACTTCCGAGCACAGTTTGTAAACAGCACGCTCCTTGTGTGTTTGTTGTTGTTCATCGGCTCCAACATGGTGGACATCAGTACGTATTTGTGGAACAAATACAGGGACTTTAGGTAACTGGTAAGACTTTGCAGTTTTGAGGAGCTGTTAGGATGGCAGTTTGTGTCCGTACTAGTGAGTTGCCATCACTGGGACAAAGTGTTTGGTAGATGCAACCTGGAGGGCTTAGTGGGCCTCGGGGTTTCAGAGGTTGCAGTCCATGGTCATCTGGCTTAAATGTGGGTGCATCGTGGTGGAGGGGTGGTAGAGAGCAGGTGCTCACTTTACTGTGGTAGGGAAGTGGAACACCCGGGAGCCCCAGCAGGAGCTGAAGCCGATGGCCTGCCCTGACTCTAACTCGCACCTCCTTCAGTAGTGCGTGTCAGTGGGTTAGTCCATCGAGGAGTATGGCAGTGTGATTCCTACCTGCCTCTTCAGGCCTCTTAGTCACTCTGGCTGACAGGATGAAATGGCACAAGGAAGCCATTGCTCTTTTTGCGTTTAACTTAAAGACCCTTCAAAAAGAACTCTGCCTTGAAAACTAGATAGCCTGTGAAATGCCACTTGTAGGACTTGCTCTTGATTTTATGAGAAGGCCATGTTTTATATAATTCTAGACAGACGTGTAGGTGCTTTTATTTGTATTATAAACAACCTAATAGACTGCTTTGTGTATAGATATTTGTGTGTGACTGATTGTTCTCTAGAACTGAGAGATTAAGGGACACTAACTTTTAAAGGTCTTTGTTAGTTATCCCCTAGTAGATTAGCCCTTGGATATTTATAAAAATCTTGTTTTTACTCTAAGAATATGTGGAATAGCTTAATATGAACTATTTTATAAACCGTAAGGATACAGACAATAATAATAGATATGTGGAATATGTGGAATAGCTTAATATGAACTATTTTATAAACCGTAAGGATACAGACAATAATAATAGATATGTGTACAGTTTATATGTCAAGAAGTGTTTTTGGTGCCTTCCTTACAAGTAAAGCCATTTAATTCTCATAATAATACTGTCAGTAAATACTGTTACTGGCTCTGCATTAAAAATGAAAAAAAAAAAAAAAAACGAGGCACAGAGAGATTAACTTGCCCAAGGTTATGCGTAATATGCAGACACTATGAAAACCTAACTCTGGAGTTGTTTGATATTCTGGGCTCCCTTGGCACCTGGAAAAAACTCAGGCTCTTGCCAGGTATATGAGGGGGTCATTTTTGTCCCAGAAGTAGGATGTGCAGAGTTACCTGGTGACCCTCAGCCAGGCATCACCATTAAGAGGTTATTAATTTTTTTCATATTTAAATCCCCAAACTAATGCTCTTAAGGGGCTTTTCGTAGAGCTAGAAAGCTCTATCTATTCATCTTTTTTAACTCCCACATCACATTGCCTTGCACAAACTGGGTATTTGATAAGCGTTAAATATATAATTTTTGTTAATTGATTCATATAAAATTACTCTGTGCATTATTTGCCGTTAGAAATGCTAATTATAGGTTTGTTTAGATTGTTTTTACACTTTAGTCTTTGGGAACACTGAAGAAAAAACCTGAGGCCTTTTTCCTTTCAACTAGAATGGAAAGCACACATTTGGATAAATTGTTCTAATACGTTAGTACTTCTAGTATGAACTGTGTACTTCTAGTCTCAAAATGTCCATTATAATATAGCTAACTGACAATTATTTCTGTTTCTCTATGTAAGAAATAATTTTAAAAAATTTTTGAGCAGAATGTCTATTCTTTTTGAAATAATGTAAAATGATAAGGTTTAGGAATTATGCTTTTTCAAAGGCAGCAATAAAGTTACAAAGGTCAAGTGCATTTAAGTTGGGAGCGGTAGCTTTTTCCCGTTGCTTCTTTTTGGTTTAAAATAGGCCACTTGACATTTCCCTGCAAATCAATAACGTGAATTAAATGCAAACAAGTTTCTGTTTCTTCAGCTTAACTTTTAAAAATTACCGACAAATCATAATGCAACTTGCTTTCCCCCTCGCTGGCATAGGTAAAATGTCTTTTTGAGACAAGGTCTGGCTATGCAGTTCAGGCTGGCCTTGAGCTCATTTTTGTAGCCCAGGCTGGTCTTGAACTCACACCAATCCTCCTGCGTCAGCCTCACAAGTGCTGGGATTACAGACGTGCACCACCATGCCTGGCAAAATGTCTGTATTAACAACTAATAATTAGTAATCTCATTCTGAGGGGGTAGTAGAGTGGTGTCCAGAGCTGTACTTCGATAATTTTCAACTGCTTTCTATATTTCTCTGAATTTGTGTTTTCCAAATGAATTTTTACATACGAATTCCAAAAATGTTTGAAGAGTCTCAGAAAGATATTATTGATATTTATGTTCCACATATATTTTATTGACAATGGGGGTTATCTTTACCTTTCTATTTGAAGCTCATTGTTGACACCCTGGTTAACTGTACTCTGTCTTAAGCGGCAGAGTTTTATAAAATCTCTGAATGTCATGTGTAGAAAGAGCTGCTAGCTTTCACAGTAATGTTTCTTTTGAGAGTATTTTATAACAAGAATATGCCCAGAGTGTGTAATATTTTGTTATCATCTCAAGATTTACCACATTAGCAGCGTCTAGGCACTGATAAGATCCTGAAAATCATCTGGTCTACCTTCCTCATGTGCTAGGTAGGAAAACTGAGGCTCTGAGAGTTGAGTGAGATTTCTAAGCCAGTGATAGATAGATCTCCCTTTGGGCCAACCATTGCATACCTGGCTACCAGCTCATCCTGAGCTGGTCTGTGTCTGCATCAGGATTGATTTGTAAGTGTACATACTGACAGAGAACTATAGTATTTCTCATCCTGAGAAACATGTTTTATGGGCTCAGTGCTGTTTTTCTCCATTTTTTAAAATTTTGTTTTGTTTTGTTTGGGCCAGGGTCTCACTATGCAGTTCTGGCTGGCCTTGTGCTCACTTTCTGTAGTCCCTCTGTGGGTCTTGAGCTTGCAGCAATCTTCTTGTCTCAGTGTCCTGAGTGCTAGGATTACAGTCATGTGCCACCTCGCCCAGTTGCAGGGCTACTCCAGCATGTGGGCTAGCAGTAGGACTCAGGACCTGTGTTTTGCCAGATAGGTGCTTATGCCTCTGAGCTATCTCCCCAGCCTTTAAGGCATACCTATTAATCAACTGTTCCAGTGTGTGTAGTGAGTACTTATAGTGTCAGAAACTTCTAACAGTAAAAATAAATTTCTTCCCTCCTGACTTTTGTACTATTGTTGTCATGTTTAATTTATATATTAAATACCACATTACATTGCTGCTGTTTTTTTTTTCTTGTTTCAGAACTTTTGTTTATTTGTTTATGTATTTATATGGCCGGCTCAGCCTGCCCTGAGGGAGGGCTGGTGCAGCATGTGGTGCCGGGGATCAGACCACTGTCCCTGCAGCCGCCTAAGCTTTCCTAATCAGGTGCTTTAGACCACAGAGCCATCCTGCTGGGCCCTGCTGCTGTTTTTTTTTTTTTTTTTTTTTTTTTTTTTTTTTTTTTTTTTTTTTTTTTTTTTTTTTTTTTTTTTTTTTTTTTTTTTTTTTTTTTTTTTTTTTTTTTTTTTTTTTTTTTTTTTTTTTTTTTTTTTTTTTTTTTTTTTTTTTTTTTTTTTTTTTTTTTTTTTTTTTTTTTTTTTTTTTTTTTTTTTTTTTTTT
>PVJA010027304.1:0-28736 GCA_004027025.1 Myocastor coypus
GGGGAGATGCAATAAAGAGAAGCGGCTGAGGAACAGAGCTTCTATTCCCAAGCAAGAATGTCAAGTCTTCCCTAAAATCTGAAAGTTGATCCGGACCAGGGCTCAAGCTCAGCGCCTTCTCCAGTGACACCACTCTTCCAATACCTTCCAGCTGTCCCGTCGTGTCATATTCCAGTCCACTTCTTTCCGCGCTCCACCCGCCCCAAACTGGCGTGCTTTTCCTGCACGTGGTTCGCTGTGTATATCGGTTGCCCAGGAGACCTTGGTCGGGAGGGGCTCTAGTGACATCACAATAGTAACAAGCCAATAGCCGTGACGTATAGCAATGACGCAGGACGCGGGGTGGGGCTTCGACAGCCTGGACGCGATGAGGCGGCTGCCTGCTGGGTGGCGCCGGTTTCCCCGGGAGGTCCTTTCTGGGCCCCCGGAGGAGGTGGGGGAGAGGCGAGCCGGAGCCAAGGCCAGGGAGCCCTCTGCGTCAGCTGCTGCTCGCTGAGCCGCCCCAGTACCAGCCAGGACTCACCCGTAGCTCCATGCTTGTGCCTGGTTCCACTCGTCCATCCTCCAAGAAGCGGCAAGTACGTACCACCTGTCGGAGAGCCGGGAAGGGGGATGCGGGGGTCACTGTCAGTCTTAGGTTCGGAAAATGAGGTGTCAGTGGCAGCCTCGGCAGAATGGCCACTATAGAAATGTAGGGCAAGGGCAAGCTGTACGGGGGAGCTCCAGTTGTGCGTGAGAGGGGGCCTGCCCGCTAACAGCCGAGGGTGCCAGGAAGAGCCATCTGTGCGTGCTGATCAGTGTGTTCCAAGGGAACGCTGTCTCGGCGCGGCCAGGTAGCGGTGCCTTCCATGGGATGAGGCTTGAGAGTGACGCCTGGACACGGACAACCCACGTGTGCGTGCAGCTCACTCACTCTCTGCTCCTAAAGCGCCCCAATGCTGTCTCTGGTCAATTTGCCAAAGGGGGGAGGGGGGAGGACATCAGTTAAGTGGAAGGACAAATTTTCCACCAATCCCAAACCAGAAAGAGGCAACTTTGAAATGTTCGCCAGTCCCAAAACAGAAACACGCAATGGGTGCTCCAGCCAAGCAATTTAACAGCTAGGGGAAGCCCTGGCCAACCCATTCTAACTCTTCTGTAGGTGTGAATGTGGGAGTTCCTGACCTGGGTGCTGATAGAGTGAGGGCTGAATTGGAGATGGCAGTAGGGAGCACTTTCCGCAAGCACGAGAATGAGAACTTCCCGAGCCACCAGGAAAGCCTGGAGGACCGAGAGCTGGCGGTGAGGCTAGCTTGGGACATCCCCACTCTTTTGATGCTGTGTGTGGATGCGTGCAGAATGGAATGAGGCCTGGAATGAGGGCGTCCTCGCCACTGCCTCATCCAGACCCAAGCTGAGTCAGTGGCCGATGTGAGACAGGGTGGAGGCCCCAGACCCGGTCCTCCCAGTCCTCAGGGAGAGCCATCAAGAAACAGGAGAATCATCCTGGGATTCACCCCTGCCAGAGAAGCCAAGAACTCTGCTCCTTCCTCTCGTGATTCGCCCAGCCCTGCTCTGCCACCGCCGAATTCTGAGCCCTTGGACAGGTAGAGTGGAGCCAGAGAGGTGGTGCTCTGGTGGTTTGGGGGCAGCTGCATTTGCCATCTGCATCTGGGCAGGGAAGGAGCCAAATCAGGCTTAGCCTGTCACTTTGGCAGACTGGATCTGGGAAGGTGACAAGTATGCTTACCCAGTTTAGGAACACAGACTAATTCAAGAAGCAATGGGAATGTTCTCATGGGACAGAACATTTCCCAAAGGGTACCCTGATAGCCTTTTCTTCTAGGAAGGGTCACCTGCTACTACTAATACTACCACTAAGTAGAATAGGTAGGTGTATCCAAAGGGATCATCATTTTTGAATTTTTACTATATGTCAAGACTTTAAGGGTCTGCCTGACAAGCGCTAGGTCTTGAGTTTGACCCCCCCAGTACAAAAAAGAAAAAAACTTACAAACATTTTATATTATCCCCAGAATTATAAAGTATATCATTGTTATTATTATAATCCTATTTTTTAAAGAACTTTTTAATTTTTCTTCTTGTTTTAGAACCTTTGTTTGTTTATTCACTCATTTTTATGGCTGGTTTAGCCTGCCTCGAGGGCAGGGCTGGCGCAGCACGTGGTGCCGGGGATCAAACTGCAGTCCCTGAAGCTGCTCAAGCTTTCCCAAGCAGGCACTTTAGACCACTGAGCCAGGGCTGGGGAGAGAGCTCTGAGGCACAAGTGCCTGCCTGGCAGGTGCAAGGTCGTGAGTTTGAACCCTGGTCCCACAAAAATATAATAAAAATTAAAAAATAGACCACTGAGCCATCCCGCCAGGCCCCTATAATCCTATTTTACAGATTAAATAACTAGGGTTCAGAGACCTTAAGTACTCTGCTTATTGACTCAGGTCCAGTAAGGGAAAGAACTAGAACTCAGGCCTAGACCCAGAAGTCCATTATTAAAAAGTAGCAAGATAAAGCCAGGCATGGTGGAGCATACCTGTAATCCTCCTAGCACACAGAAGGTTGAGGCAGAAGCATTTAGAGTTCAAGGCTAGCCTAGCATACATAGTAAGTCCCTGGAAAGCCTTGTCTCGGGGAGAAAAAAAATGTAGCTAGGTGAAACCAGAGTGCTGGATCCACCTGCTTCTCTGTTTGCACACCCTTGAGCTAAATCTCTTTCTCAAAAGCCCAGGGGCTGAACTATTAATGAGGCTTCTTCTTCTCCCTGATTCTGGACTGACAGTGACTGACAGCGACTGACAGCTCCAGAGAATGCCCCCTGTGCATATTTTTGTCTCAAGTTCCACCTCGTACCTCTACCTTCTTCTTAGTTTTTGTTTTCTCCTCAAATCCCCCTACTGTGCCACTTTAAAATGCCCCTTCCCAAGAGTCCTAATAGATCACTGCCACTGGCACTGGTCCAGCCAGGCAGCTGGCAGAGGGTGGGCATGCCACTGCCCCTTTAATTCTCCTGGGGCTTGGAATGCAAGTGAGTTGCTGTCTCTGCGAGGTCAGATAAGATACTATATATATCGAGCCGTAACCTGAGCTCCGGATTACAGAGCCCCAAGTCAGACTCGGCTTCTGGCCTGTCCACTGCCTTCCCTGCCCTTCTGGGGAAGACGACCCCAGGCCCCTTCCAGTGCCCCTGGACACAGGTCAGTGGCTGCTCCTTTGGTATCTGAGTTTCTCAGGGTGGCTGTCTGGAGGACAGGGTTGAGTGAATTTGGAGGAACATGGGAAAGGCCCGCCACTGGGGCTGGTGGGTGCCATAGAGGAGACCAAAGGCTCCACTGGAAATGCAGAGAGAAGATGGCTGAGGCCTAGAGGAGAGTGAGGGAGACAGGGGGACCCAGACCCCTCCTCCTCCTGGGCAGGGGTGAGTGCGAAAGAGAATCAAAGGATGCCCATACTGTCTGGAGGCCCACTTCTTTTGTTTTTTTCTTTTTTGGACCTATAATGATGTCCACATCTCCCATCACCAAATCAAGAAGTGTCTTATAGACATACTGATCTGGGCCCGTCTATCCTTTCACGCCTCAGGATACTTGCCTTCATCTCCAATCTCTTTATCTTACCTCCCTCACCTGACTCCTAGGCCCTTGGGAATCTACCAGAATTTAGATAGAGATGTACTCAAATTCTGTGAATGATCTCTGACAAGGCAGGCAAGAGGCTGGGGCACTCAGCCGGTGGGTCACTGGTGCTAACACCTAAAAGAGCTGCTAGCAACAGGTGGGAGGAGGGACAACGGAGGTTCCTGGGGCCTGAAAGCAGGTAGTGTTGGGTCCTACCCCATCCTCTACCGCATCTTCCACACCTTCCAGGGCTGGGTGTTGGTGCCAAGCCAGTGTAGCCAGGGACCTAAGCAGTGAGGAGTAAGGGTCAGAGAGCGTGAGTGGACAGAGAAGGGCTCCTCACCCACCCTCCTACCTTTCAGGATCAGGACATTCCAATGCACTTAGCTAGGAGCTCTGGGAATCTCCAAGGTTACCCCAGGGAGGTTCCCAAGCACCTGGTGAGACTGGCCGGGATGCCCCACTCACCTGCCCTGAACATCTGGGTAGGAAGGAAAGGACCTAATGCTGCTTAGGAGTGTCTGGAAAACTCAGCTCAGGCTTCTCTGTCTGGGCAGTGGCAAAGCCTCACAGAAGCCGGCAGGCCATCACTCAGGAGACAGCAGATCTGGGCAGAGAGAAGCCATGAAGGCTGCTGGGATGTAGGCTATCACCCACCCACCCCCTGCCCCCAGGGCCAGGAGTGCCTGGGATTCTTGGTGAGCAAGTCCCTCCCCTGGCTGGGCAGGTTAGGGAGCTCTTCACGTGAGCTGCAGGAAATGACAGTGGCTGACCAGCTGACGCAAAGAGGTTGGTTGCCCCAAGGGAGCATGGTTCATTTTAATCCCTGACTCACCTAGTATGGTACCTTGGGGAATGGGCTGTGCTGTAGCCAGGGAAGTAGGCTAGGGGGCATGTCCATAACTGGGCCTGGGCCCAGTGACCCTGAGCTAGTATGGATACTTGGTGACAGCGCACACTCAGGAACTTGGCATCACTGGTGAAATGGAGGCCTCCTGGACCATCTCATGGCTGATCAGAGTTGTTCCAGGGCTCAGGTTGCACCTGGCTTTGTTTTCATTCCTGAGCAGTGGAAAATCCAGCAGGCTGCTCCTATGGGAGTCTGTCTACTGCCCTGGTGCTGTTTCTGTGTAGTGGATTCTTGGATCCTGTAGCACTCCTCTGCCCACCCACCCCCACAGGTCTCCAGGCCCAGCAGGCAGAGCACAGGTCTCAAGCCTGACTTTGGGAGACTCACACCACTTCCAGTGACCCTAATTTCCAGTGTGAAAAAATGAGCAGCATAACAGCACCTGCTGCTTACGAGTCCGTGGGAGGGTTAGGTGAGCTCCTGCATGTGGAACACGTCTTTGAAAAGTTTTCAGAATTAATACTTTCAGTCGTACAAATGTTCAAAACTTCATTTGAAAGGTTTCCAGTTGGAATGAGAGACGTAGCCAGAAGCAGAGCATTTACCTAGTGTGTGAACAGACTGGATTCAAACCCAGCTCTGCCCGCTTCAAAACAATTTCTGATTTTCTGGAATGTTTATTTTCCAAATTGTGGATACATTTTTAAATTTTTAATTGTAATAATTTGACCCAGCCTGTGGTGTTTGTATGTTTGAGGCATCTTTATACCTGAAAGAGTTGGAGCTTACACCCGCACCAGAACTTCCCGGCTGCGGGGCCTGGCGAGATGGCTCAGTGGTCTAAAGCCCCTGCTTGGGAAAGCTTGGGTGGCTTCAGGGACCGCGGTTCGATCCCCGGCAACACATGCTGTGCCAGCCCTGCCCTTGGGGCGGGCTGAGCCAGCCATAAAAATAAGTGAATAAACAAACAGAGGTTCTGAAACAAGAAAAAAAATAAATAAAATTAAAAAAAAAAAAAAAGAACTTCCCGGCTGCTATGCGCATGAGCCTATGTAGAAAAATGCTGGATACATAGCTGTAAGGCTTCCTGAAAGGTGAAATCAGGAGCTATGTGTAAAGTCCAGAGCAGGCTTGGTCTCTGGTCCCCAGGTGTGCAGCCCCAGCCAGCCAGGTGACAGCTGCTTGGCTCAGGTGTCCTGACAGGAAGCTAAACAGCCCTGTGTGAGGGAATGCTGGCACACCTCCCAAGGAGAAACTGAGCAAGGGATGGGCGATCTCGGAGAAGCAGAGAGTGGGCAGCTCTGTGAAGACAACGCGTAGGAGCAGCCTGGACAGGGGACTGGCCCCATGGTCCAAGGTGGTAGGCACTAGAGGAGGTGCTGCCTGGAGCCGCATGCCTGTACTTGCCACCTCTGGGTAAACAGTGAAAGGAGCCCAGCAGCAGAGGCCCCACACTGGGCAGGGAGGGCTACGGTAGATCCCAGCCAATGGTCTGGCCTCCCACTGCCCCATGAAAGAACCATTCAGTCCAGGCTGTTCCTGTGGCAACAGGGAGACTCGAAGCCATGTGAGTGCCTAGCCTGGCCCTGTCTTGCGCAGTAAAGCCACGGCCTGGGCTCCGGCCCCAGCTCCCGCCTGTGGTGTATTCTGCAACCTCTTAAGGACTGCGGTGCCAGGTAATGCCCAGGGGTACCAGCCCAAGCTGTCTTCTCGCCCAGAAGTTGCTGGGACTTTTCTCAGTAGTTTGACAGGACTTTGAAAGGGAGAGCTATGCGCCAGGCATCGGCTCCCACAGAGCCCCCTCCCCAGACCACGGGAGGAGTGTAAGCCGGACTCAGAGCTGAAGGGCAGCTTCCAGGGCTGTTAGTGATAGCTTGACTCCAGGGCTGCTGGGGAGAGGACGGAGGCCTGGCAGTTAGTTGCCTGCCAGATTGGAGAGCCAGATTTGGGAGGTCTCCTGGGATTCTGTGAGCCAGAAGGTATGACTCCGCCTCCAGCCTCCAACACTTCCAGGGCTGTCTGTCCCTGTCTGTTGTGCTTTGTTTGGCCCCAGCACTTATGCGTCATCAGGGAGGCCAGGAGAGGTCACAGGCTTGGGGTACTGCCCACAGAATACCAATTCCCTGCAAGCCTGTTGGAAAGGGAGGGAGAGCAGCGGAGAGGAGCAGTGAGTTCATACCCTGGGGGTGGGGACATACCTCATTGGCTCCCTGGTGTCCGAGAGCCCAGCTCCTCAGACCTGGAGTCTCATTGCCTTTGCATTATTGATGGAGCTCTCCAAAGTGAAATAGAGCAGGACTGGTGCCCTGGCCCCACTCCTGAGCCTCACCGTGCCTCTCCACTGTGGTTTCTCTGCTGAGATTGGGCCCCCTTTTCCTAGAAAGAGTGAAAGTTTCCTGGAGATAGGAGCACAGGGCACAAGTGAATGTAGGTGAGAGAAGAGTGGGGGGTCAGACAAGAAAAGGACACACAGTAAAGGCTCCCCAGCTCAGGAGTCTCTGCAGAAGGGACAGGGTTTCCTGGTGCCAGCCTGAACGTGGCTGGAGTCTCTGCTGGAGTCCGGTAGTGCTGTGCTAGAATCTGCATGGAAGCTGCCACTTGCTCGTTTCCTCCTAAAACCACCCCAAGCCTTGCCCGGATTGGGCTTTCGGGGCTTCCTGCCAGACCTTCAGCATTTGGGGTTTGGCAGTAGTTCTTCTCTGCCCTGTTGGGCTGGGCTGCTGCTGGCCTACGGCAGGCTATGGGCTGCCTGAGCCAATGTCTGTTGAAGGGCTTGGTGTGTGTCCACTTATCTCACTGGGAGCTACAGAGCGAAGCCTGGCATCCAGGCTGAGGTCAGACTGGCCAGGCCTGGCATTATTATAGACTGCAAAGGGAGGAGCC
Source organism: Myocastor coypus (assembly GCA_004027025.1). NCBI lineage: Eukaryota > Metazoa > Chordata > Mammalia > Rodentia > Myocastoridae > Myocastor > Myocastor coypus. The sequence goes on from PVJA010027304.1 coordinate 7,342, forward strand.
AGGCTGCCTGGCAGGGCCTGTGGGAAGAGATAATAACCAGTCATTGCTAAGTGCTTTCACGTGTTATTATCTCATTTATTCCTCACGACAACACTGTGAGAGGGGAATCATGGTGGTAATTATTATGCTCATTTACAGGTAAGGAAATTGGAGTTCAAAGAGATCAAGTGCCTTAGTGCAAAACTGGCCAGCTGGTGTGTCCCAGGGGAGTCAAAACCAGCCCTTATGCCCACCACTCAGACTCCTGGAAGGGACCCCCACTACAAGCAACTTAGGCATCCTAGGAAAGGGGCTTCCCCCTACTTCTCTCCCCCAAAGCACCCCAGCCACTTCAGCTCCACTGGAGATAAGGTTTGCACACTGAGGTGGTGGAGGGACTCGAGGACCCCCAACTACAATAGGGGTGGCCACCCAAAGGTAAGTAGAAAGAGGGCTAGTACATTCTCAGAGACTGACTGAGATTCAGACTGTGACTGCTAGGTGTGACCCTGGACTAACTAGTGTTCCCATTTGTACAATCAAGAGGTTAGAGTGCATGATCCTTTAGGGCTCTCCTAGTTCTACATTCAGTGATTGCTGTGTTCTCTTCACTAGACTCACCCCTCCAAGGGGGACTGTAGGACAGGACAAGTACCAATGCCTAGGAGAGCTGCCTGCAGTGCATGATTTTAGACCCTAGGGGGCCCCCTTTGCACAAGTCAACTATTGCCCAGAGCAATTTTGTATTCCGATTGCAAGAACCCAGAGAGGCCATAGGACGCTAACTCTGCTTAGCATAGAAGTTTAAGAGCAATGAGGAGGGTGGGTCCCACCATGCCAGTATCCCCCACGGAGGTCCAAGCTGCTGTTGCTTGCTTCCAGGAAGAGCTCTGGAATGGCCTCTCCAAAGGCTCCTATGTACTCTTCCCCATCACTCCCTCTCATGGGCCTCTCTGTTATCTCAGGAAGGAGCTGGCCCCAAGTACCCTAGATCCTTCCAACAGACAGCCTTGATGCCAAAGGTCTCTTGCTGGTCACCTCAGCCAGAGGGCAGGAAGCCATCATAACTCTTGACAAGTCCTACATTCTGAGTCCAGGGAGTGAGTTCAGAGACCCGCTCAGCTCAGAAGTCTCTGTAGAAGCTAAAAAGAGGAACCAGATGGGATTGAGCCAGAAGACTTCCCAGGCTTAGAGGGCTGCAGAGGACAGCCTGTTTGAGTGTTTGAATCTTTGAAGGGAGAATTCAGAGTGGCCAAGACACACTGATGCCAATTTTTCTCCTGAACACATGGCCATGGCCTTGAACACATGGTATGTGTAAGCCCACATACACATATGTGTGCATGTATGCATGTGTTTCTCAGCAACCTATGGACGTAGAAATGGTTCTGGACCATCTTGGATGGAGAGCAGGCACCTGGAAGGGCCTTTGACAACTCCTTTCTTTGTCTTTCAGCCCATGAGGCTCCCAGTCCCCGCTGAGTGCCACCCTGAAGGATGTCCCAGCTCTCCTCCACCCTGAAGCGCTACACAGAATCGGCCCGCTACACAGATGCCCCCTACGCCAAATCGGGCTATGGAACCTACACCCCTTCCTCCTATGGGGCCAACCTGGCCGCCTCCTTCCTGGAGAAAGAGAAGCTCAGTTTTAAGCCAAGCCCCCCCAGCAGCTTTCCCCGACCCAGAACCTATGGTCCCTCCTCCATCCTGGACTATGACCGGGGCCGCCCCCTGCTGAGACCCGACTTCATCGGAGGCAGCAAGCGGGCAGAGAGCCAGACCCGGGGCACCGAGCGGCCTTCTGGCAGTGGGCTCAGTGGGGGCAGTGGATTTCCCTATGGAGTGACCAGCAACTCCCTCAGCTACCTGCCCATGAGTGGTCGCGACCAGGGAATGACCCTGTCCCAGAAAAAGTCGAACAGCCAATCAGACCTGGCCCGGGATTTCTCCAGCCTCCGGACCTCAGATGGCTACTGGACTTCAGATAGCTACCGGATAGACCCGGGGAACCTGGGCCGCAGTCCCATGCTGGCCCGCACACGCAAGGAGCTCTGTGCCCTGCAAGGCCTCTACCAGGCAGCCAGCCGCTCCGAGTATGTGGAGGACTACCTAGAAAACTATGCTCACAAGGGCAGCCCACGCCAGGTGCTCATGCAGGCCTCTCCCTCCCGAGCCCCTGAAGTCCTCAGTCCCACCTGCCGACCCAGTGGCCGATACACGCCGTGGGAAAAGGGCAAGGGCCCGATCCCTGGGCCCAGCCGCTCCAGCTCCCCCGGGCGAGACGCTGTGGTGAGTTTGCCCGTGTGGGCATAGTAATGGGCTAGGGAGGGACAAGCTCTGTGGAAGAGCCAGGCTGGGGCAAAACTCTGATAACGACTGCTAGCTTCCAGGGAGAGAAGAGAAGCAGTCATCCCAGTGTTTCTGGTGCTTCTCCTCCCATAGACCTGTGGAGCTGAGGGTGCCCAGCAGGGCTCTTGGAACGCTTGGCTGTCGCTGTGCACACTGCTTTTCTGTACTTATCCTTTTCCCTGCAACATGGCAGCATCCTCAGAAGGCCTTGCCCCATCTGGGTCCTGATGCTGACGCCCTCAGATCAACAGTATTCCCTGTGGCAAGTGGGCCCTCCTGCTCCCACTGTTCCTCTCCTGCCCAGACTTGATATGGGGGTATAAGACATCAGGAGAAGAGGGTCCTCTAGCTGGCATTGGCAGGCTTGAGCCCACAATCCTAGATACCAGAACTTCTGTGGCTTCAGAGGAACTAATGGAGAAGTTAGGGATTAAGATGAGCTCGTACTTCTGTATTCCGTCCCTGCCTGGCATCAAAGAGGCGCTGGCAGAATCTGGCCAGGGGACTAGCACAACCTTCCTCACAGTTAATCCTTGATCAAACCTCTGCTGGAGCAGAGAATCAGCTTTACCTGCAGTTATTAGTGTGTCCAGTAGGTGGCAAGCTCTCCAGGTTGAAAAAGATCCTATCTCCAGATCCCTCCTCACCAGGTGCCTCCCGAACAGAGGGAACTCAGTTGACTGCATGGATGAATGGGTGCTTGGTGAGTGGGCAGAGAGAGGGAGGGAGGAAAGGATGTATGGATGAATGGGTGGACGGATGAGTGAACAGGTGAACAGGTGGATGGGCAGGTGGACCAGCAAGCATACTGTTAGGATTGGGTGCCGTGTGTGCTGCGCTACCTTATGTACCACCCGTCCCCCTGCTAGGACATGTGCCTTTTGTAAACAACAGCTGTGCCACAGTGAGAAATGCTGCTCATAGCACTTCTCCAGGCCAAAAGAGCAAGGATTTGGGATGAAGGGCGGGGCATTGGCCGCCAGACCGTGCAGTGTGTCATAACTGAAGATCTTGAGAGGACACTGATCACATTTCTTAGAGAGTCTTGGCCTTGCTGGGATGTCTGGAAAGTGCCGTGGGAGATACAAAATCTGCTGTCCCAGGACATTCAGACCCCGTCAAGGCCGGGCTGGCAACACTGAAGAGCCACTGTAGCTGGTACTGGGAGACTGTGTCATGACAAAGTTAGGCTGGGAGAGAAATGACACTCTCAGAGGACATTGTGCCATGGTGGGGGCAGAGTAGTAACCCATGGGACACGCTGTTGTTGTCCACAGTGGTTTCAGTGAAAGGCAGAGGTCTTCAGAGCCTCTTAGGGCTCCCTACTTTGCAGTGTTTTTCCAAGTGAGGTCTGCAGCCTGCATGTCTCAGAATCATGGTTCACCCAGGCCCTCTGACTCAAATGCTTTATGGATTGTACCTGGAAATGTCCTTGGCACCCACCCTCCAGATGATCCTTAAGCACAAACTAATGCTGCAATCCTCAGTGTCATAGACCCACCTACAGACAGTACCACCCCTGTGCCCCATCGTGACAGAGCAGGATCTCTGTACTGAGAGTCAGACTTCTTGGCACACACGCCACCCTTCCCAGGAGTGTGCCGCTCTCTGCCCTTTCACAAGGGGACACCATGCCCCACGCCAGGGCAGGATGAGAGGAGTTTTGAGAGAGGCCCTCGAAGTGGCAGCACATTGCTCTAGGACAAACTCAGCCACCTGGCATCCCTTACTTCCCATCATGAAAGACCTCGAGGGCCTTTACTTAATTTCACCCCTTGGGCTCACTTCAGGGGCTGGCTGTACACTGTGGAGGTGAAGCCAACCATGTTCATGGGGCCTAGACCACTTCTAAAAGTCGGTGCATGTTCTTTCCTGATTTCCATTGGAGCATCTTAGCTTTTCAGTCCCCCATCTATGGAGCTCAGCTTACTAGCAACGTACTCAGTGCTAAGAACTCAGCACCTAGCCTACTCCAGTAGGTCTGTTCACTTCCATACCATGAGTGCTCACAGTACCAATTGATAGGTTATATGAGGAATGGGAAAATCTTGGATGTACAAATGCTTGGTGTATATTAGTCGTTGCTGTAGGAGACAAGAGATGTGCAGGAGGCAGGAGGCATGGTGCCCTTGGTCCTTCACAATTCCCTTGGGGAAATGAGTTTTTCAATAAGTACAACAGGGGCCCACCCGGGTTTCAGTTTTATAAGTGTTCAAAAAGGAAGAGGTCATGTGAGGCACAGCCGATTGCTCATGACCTCTGGAAGGTACAGTGTGCTGCTTTAACCTTGGACACCAATCAGCTGGGCTGCATTTCCTCCTCCATAAAAGGGAGTGATCACACCTGCCCTGCCTAGCTCGCAGGCATGCCATGAGGCTCAAAGCAAATAATGAATGTGGAGGAATCGAAACACTACAGAAGAGTTTGCTTAAACTCAAAAGGGAGGGCTGAGGGCACAGACCAGCAATGTAGTAGTTGTCCAGCTCGTATGGGGCTCTGAGTTCAATGCCCAGTGCTGGAAAAACAAATAAAATGGAGAGGAGGAAGGATAAAAGTGGGCATTGACTGGAGGTGGGCAGGGATCCGTGTGGAAGGAAGAGAATTGAGCAACTGTATTCTGTAGTGGGCTCTCTCTCTCTCTCTCTCTCTCTCTCTCTCTCTCTCTCTCTGTCTGTCTCTCTCTTTCTCTCCTTTCTCCCTCTCTTATAATAAGTAATAGGGATTAAACTTAGAGCACAGAGCTATGTCCAGCCTTAAAAAAAAAAAAGTCTTGGTACATTTCCCAGGCAGGACTCAAATTTGTGATCCCGGGCCCGGCGGGATGGCTCAGTGGTCTAAAACACCTGCTTGGGGAAGCTTGGGCGGCTTCAGGGACCGCGGTTCGATCCCCGGCACCACATGCTGCGCCAGCCCTGCCCTTGGGGCGGGCTGAGCTGGCCATAAAAATGAGTGAATAAGGACAAACAAAGGTTCTGAAACAAGAATAAAAATAATAAATAAAAAATAAAAAAATTTAAAAAAAATTTGTGATCCCCTGCCCCGCCTCCAGCTCCCAGAATGTTGGGAGCAGAGGCATGCACCCCACCAGCAGCAGAGTGTCTCAGGGCAGCCAACTTGAACTACAGCTGAGTTTCATAAAGAAAAGAAGGTCACATGGAGGCCCCTAAGCAAGAGTAGAACAGTCCAAACCAGACTTTTCCTCTGTGACAACCAACATGAACTTGAAATATCACAGGCTCTGCTGAGCCTAAGTAAAGAACTGACAGAGAAGTGAATTTTGAGTAACCCCTCCCCATGCATGTGTAGGCACCCACCAAATGCCAGTCTGGGAGATACAGCTCAGCCCTAGGATAATGAAATGCAGACAGATGAGCCAGGAGGGGCGGTGATGGAGAAGGGGGTGCCACTACTCCCAGGGAGGACTCCAAGCCAGTCCAGGTGGCTCAGCCCTGGAGGGAGAGCCAGGATCTGAGTCCTAACTCCCATTGCCTCCCCCTCTGCCCTACCTCTCTTGTTCCCAGGCCTATGGAAGGACAAGCTGTTCCTAGCAAGCCCTGCCAGGGCTGTGCTTTAACCCCTACAATCCTTCCTAATCCTCCTCTGCTCCACCCCTCCAGCTGCTCCCTGCCAGCCCTGGCACTCTGCCTGCTGGATGAAGGCCTTCACTGGCCCCGCCCAGGTCTCCCCTCCCCAGTGAGAGCCAGAGCTTGGCCCAGCGCCCTCCTCAGCAGTCAGCAGGCCAGGCACCTGCTCCTCGATCCAGTGCCAGGAACTAGGGCTCTGAGTCAGCCTCTTCTCCTGTCCCCTGTCTCTTCCATACCTTGTCCTCTGCTTCAGGACCTGTCTCTAAGGAGCAACGGAACCTGAGTACCTGGGTTCTATTTGCCACTGGGGCTGCTGACTCATCTTTCGAAGCCCCGGGTTTCCAGCTGTTCAGTAACAGGGAGCTTATATAAGCTGAGGTCAGATGATTTTGCTGTTGGGTGGGACTTTGGACTTGAATGCTGCCTTGCAGCCAGCAAAGGTTCTCCAGAGAGAACAAGTTGAGAAAGGCAGGGGCTGCCTAAGAGCTCCTGGGTGACAAGTTGACCTTCTCCTGTCCCTGGCCTACATCCCTGCTGTCCTGTCTGTGTAGCTTAGCAGCCTGAGGCCCCAGGCCCTGTCCCCACGTGCTCCCACCCCAGACTCACACAGCCACTCTGAGGAGGTCCAATGTCCTGGGGGAATACAAGGTCACCCAGAGGAGACTTTAAAGGGGAGACGTCCCACGGCAGGATCAACACTGGCACTGAAGGAAAAGACAGCAAATTTGCGGCTTGTAATTAGAATCAAGATGTCCCCATCTATGAAGATCTGCTGTGGGCTGTCACCTGGTGGCCTTGGAGTTGCTATACTCAGGCTCGATTTCTCAATCGCCCCCAGCGCCATCCATCCTCCCTACCTTCTCCACCCCCACACCAGGATGTCTTCATGAGTTCATGTGGTGCTGGGGTGGGGTTTAGCAATGCACAGATTAATCCAAGCCCGGCCAAATGTTCCCTGCCCCTGGGGGAGCCGCTCCACTGACCACTGGCTTGAGAAATGAACATTATGTCCAGAGCCAAGAGCTGCCCATGTGACCCCGTCCCCTCTTACCTCAATGAATACATAAAACTGGAACCCCGGACAGAGGTAGAGGCAAGAGAAGGAAGTGTGTGGCTTCTGGAATCTGGCTGGTTCCAGCTAGGCTGCCTGGGACTTGCAGGGAGACTGAGCATTTGGCTCTGGAGGTCCAAGTCATACAGGGAAGCAGAGCTTTCTCTAGCAAGTAGAGAAGGTGGACAGACCCTCCTCCCACAAGGCATGCTAAGGTCTGAAAGCCACCCCCTAACAAGGACTCAGGTCCCCTCCCCTTCCATCCACCCACCAGTCAGGCGGCCAGTCTTCCCATCAGCACTGGCCTTGAAATATCTGCCTGAACCCAAGAATTGCCACCAACCCCTAGACCATGCTGCTCACTCAGATGTGAAGCAGGAGTCTGCCCTGCATGGCAGTCCACTTTATGTGTGTCTATCTCATGCCAGGAAGGACCTGAAATGGAGAAAATGACTTATTCTATATGAGGTGCAGGCCAAGATCAGGCTCTGAGAAATGCAGTCTTGAGCTTCAGGAATGAGACCGACTCAGATTAGTTTCATGTACTTGATGCACAGAAAGTCACAGGAAACACAGAATTGTGGCCCATACCAGCAATCCCAGCATTCTAGGAGGCTGAGGTAAGAGGCTCAAAAGCTCAAGCCCAGCCTAGGTAATTTAGTTACTTAGCAAGAACTTGTCTCAGGCCGGGCATGGTGGCACACGCCTGTAATCCCAGCACTCAGGAGGCTGAGGCAGGAGGATTGGTGCAAGTTCAAGACCATCCTGGGCTACAAAAGTGAGCTCAAGGCCAGCCTGAACTGCATAGTGAGACCCTGTCTCAAAAAGACCAAAAAAAAAGAACTTGTCTCAAAAAATTAAAAAGTGGGCTGGGAAGATAGCTCAGTGGAAAAAGTGCTTGCCAGGCAAGTATAGGGTCCTGAGTTTGATCCCCAGTGCCTTAAAAAAGAGAGAGAGAGAGAATTAAAAAGTGCTGAGGATGCAGCTCAGTATGAAGCTCCTGGGTTCAATCCCACAAAATCCACAAAGAAAAAAGAAAAATTGTCCCAGAGCCAAACCAGATTCAGATTCTGAAAAGAGTTTCAACTTTGTCCCCCTTCCATTTCAAGAAATGACACCGAGGAGACAAGGACTCATAGGGACTTGACTAGTTAAGAAATAAGCCACAGTACTTTGCTGGTTGTCCCCAGAAGCAATCAGACCTGCTGCAGAAGAGGAGACCCTGTATGTATCATTTTCCCCTACCCGGACCTCTTGATGGGCCTGCATGCTTCACTATCTCTGGTCCTCCTACTCCCAGCAGCCTCTCCTTCCCCAGAATGCCAGGATGCCCTGGAGTGGGAATGCTCACGTCATGACAGGGAAACACAGGCCAAACGCTACAGTGACTGAGAAGCTCCGGGCCTTGCCCCCCACCCACAGCACACTTGCTCAACGTGCAAAACCAGACTTACACGCCACCCTCTGAATCTCAGGGGATTTCCAGCAGAGCCTGGTCTGGCCCTCATCTTTAAGACCTCATTAAGTGAACTGACAACCCTCCCCTGGAGGAGCCTTCAATGTACTGGCACAACCCCAACAAGCCACACACAATCTAAGACCATTTGCAAAACTCTCAGAGACACTTAATATTCCAAAGATAAACATATTTAGATAAATGAATAACACACTGGGTGCTAGAAGACTGAGAATACACAGTAGGGTATTTAGAACTAGGTGGAGTTAATTAGGGAAGGCTTTATGAAAGACACATTTAGAGCAGCATTTACAAGTAGTTAATTGGAAAATAGCAGGAAGGGCATCCCAGAATTTCCTAGTCATTGTTCAAGGTTGAGTTTTTCTGTGACATAGATCTGGGTTCAAAGGTTCTTGGTGTCGCTTATTAGCTTTGCGATTGTGGCAGATCATTTGACCTCTCAGGACACATGGTGGTTCACCTATAAAATAGGGATAATCATAGCTCCTGCTTCGGAGTGTCATTATGGAAATGAGCTGGGGTAATAGGTAAAACCCTTAGAACAATGCCTGGCATTGAATAAAGGATCAGTTTTGAGCCAGGCACAGTGGTGCACACCTGTAATCTCAGCACTTGGGAAGCTGAGGCAGAAGGATCAGTGAGAGTTCGAGACTAGCCTGGGCTACAAAAGTGAGCTCAAGGCCAGCCTGAGCTACGTACTGAGACCTTGTCTCAAAAATACCAAAAAAAAGGGCCCAGCGGGATGGCTCAGTGGTCTAAAGCGCCTGCTTGGGAAAGCTTGGGTGGCTTCAGGGACCGCAGTTTGATCCCCAGCACCACATGCTGCGCCAGCCCTGCCCTCTGGGGGGCGGGCTGAGCCGGCCATAAAAATGAGTGAATGGACAAACAAAGGTTCTGAAACAAGAAAAAAATAAATAAATAAAATTTAAAGAAAAATACCAAAAAAAAAAAAAATATATATATATATATAATATCAGTTTTGGTTTTTAACCATAAGAAGCCAGTCAGTTGCTCTCAGGAGCAGAGCACGAGGGTGGAACAACAAGGCATCTACGCAGGGATAGCCTGACCGACAGGCTAGCCGAGGGTCTGAACCGGGTGCGAGACATGCTAGATGGTTCAGAGCGGAGGCGTGGGATCAAATGCAACACAGGCGCACACAGTGCAAGACCTGCTGGGAAGGGTGCGACTATAAAGGAGGAAAGGGCTATCACAGTGAATGTGTTCAGGGTCCAGGTTGGGTTAGGGTCTGGAGACCACGGCTCCTAACACGTGCGCCTCCCAGGGTCACCTAGCAGAACGCGCCGCAGCTCCTCCCCTGCCCCACCTCCCCTTCCACCGCGGCTCCTCCCCTGCCCCACCTCCCCTTCCACGGTTGAAAGGAGCCCGAGTTTTAGACTACTCCTGCTTCCCTGCCATTAGCACGAAATTGCTGTTCTGTGGTTGTCCTTGTGTACAGCCCACACATGTGTCCTGAACATAATCTTCGTGTGGCTGTGGTCGTGTGTGCAGTGCGCGTGTACATGTGTGAATGTGCCGGCCAGGAGGAACAGAAGGAGCCCATAGATGAGTAACAGCACACGCTGCTGCCTCTGAGAATTTTTAAGCGCTAAAAATACTGGCTAAAAATAGCCAGCAAGCTCCAAACAAGATACTTTCGGCAGATTCCTGAGCTTTGATGGTAGGTGAGGGGGCAAAGCAATAAAAGAAATAAAACGCTCCAAAGGCCCCTGCTCTGTAAGCACCGCTGTGCTTTAGTGTTCATAAGGAGAGCACCATTCTTCTCACCTGCCACACGAAAGTCTACTTTGAGGTTCTGGAAGAGATGGAGTTGGATAATTGATAAGAGGCCAGAGAAGGTTCTCTCTTGAAGCCAAAAAGGCCATTGACCTATTGAACCTTTTAAAGGTACACTGCCTCTTTGGATAACAGACAAAACTAGGGCAGGAGAAAGGGGAGCTCAGTCCCAAGGTCATGCAAATTTATCTTTCAACCTGGGCCCACCGAGCCCCAAGGACTGTGTGGATGTAGGGTGTCCAGAGGACCTGAGACCCCCTAAATGCTGGACGAAGGTTTGTGTGGTGTGCATTTTGCTCTGAAGAGAGTACTGAACTTCTGTCAGGTTCTTAAAATGATCTACTCCCCACCCCCAGCTGTCCCCCCAATGTTGGAAATTGTGTGCTGCCCAGGAGGAAGCCCACCCACTTGACACTAGGCTCTGGGCGATTTGCTGCGTCCCAGGCCCTTTCGCAGGAGCCTGCAGCTCTTTCCAGGGAGCTGAAGGGACGCGGACGCCAGGTAGAACCTGCAGGAGGGTACGGGCCACGCTGGCCCGGCGACCTCGCTCTGGTCCGCGTGCTGGAGGCGGGGTGGGCGGGGCTTCCCTTTGGCCCCGCCCCTGTAACGTCACGCGGCCCGAGGCGCCGGCTCGGCAGCATTGAGCTAGAGAGCGAGCGCGGCTCCGGCGGTTGGCGACTCTCGGCGGGGAGGTTGAGGCGGAGGAGCGCGCGGCTGGGCAGCCGTAACGGTCACTGCCGGGCACCGAGGACCGTGTGCCGTGGCAGCCTTGCCGGCCTTGGTGTCCGGACTGTGGCGCTGTGCGAGGACTGCCCGCAACCCCTTGGCCGGCGTCGGGAGTGGGGCCGAGCCCACCACTCGCCCCCAGCAGCATGCGCACCTCCTACACCGTGACCCTGCCCGAGGAGCCCCCCGCCGCCCCCTTCCAGGCCCTCGCCAAGGAGCTGCGGCCGCGTTCCCCTCTGTCCCCGTCCTTGCTGCTCTCCACCTTCGTGGGGCTTCTGCTCAACAAAGCTAAGGTACGCGGGCCTTTTGCTGGGACTCCACGCTGAGGGGGTCTCCGAGTCCACTCTGCTCCCAGGACTCCCGTAGCCAACCGGCTGGGCGCCCCTCGCCGAGGGACTCGCGTTATTCCTAGCCTCCACCCCACCTTTCCCAGGACCCCCTGACCAGGAATGGCCCTGCTCAAGTCACCACAGCCTGCTTGCAGTAGCCCCTTCCTCTTGTTGAAGTCCAAGTCCCATACCCTCGCTCTCTCTGACTCAGGCTCTTGGCCTCTTATTTCCCAGCACCAATGAGGACAGGTGCAGGAAAACGTAACCTTGACCAGGACTAGCGTGTGAGGGAACAGGCAGGGGACAGCACGCTGGATTTTGTGAGCAACTCGTGCAAGGCGTAACCCCACCAAGGAAGGCAGATCAGAGAGGCTGCCTCCACGTTGCTTTTCCCAAAGGGCTTTCTCCCAGAGCTTAATGATAGGGTCCTTTGACCCTGTGAAGGGCAGAAGAGTTGCAGACAGCTGAACGAGGGCAACTTCTTTCTCCTGACCCTCTCCAGTTGTTCAAAGTGGACAGCGAATCCCTGGATTGAAACAGCTGCCCAAAGGACTGCTGGGGTTAAGGCTAGGCGGGCGCTATCTCTTTGGGGAAGGGAGAAGGGGCCTGAGCTTGACAGGTCTTACGTAACAGGCACCAGCTCCCGTGTTGGCAGTGCGTGCCCAGCCCCGTGCCAGGGCCGCAGCCAGAGTGCACAGCTGACCCTTGTGGTCCATGGAAGTGTGCAGGAAGACCCTCTGCTGGAGTCTCCAGGGTGAAGTTGACCTCAGCCAGCCTTTCTTGGCCCATTCTCCAGATAGCACCTCTGCATTAACGCAGGGACCACTCTTTGAGCCCCTGGTCCTGCCCTGGAAGGTGCATGCTGCCTGTTTAGTGGCTGTGAAAGTGGCATCTGCTGTAGAACAGTGCTTGCTACTGATCAGACCATGGCTGAGTGTTAGGAATAGCAGATCCAAACTTTCTGGAGTCTGCATAGAAGCCCCAGGGTAACAGCTTGCCTGTGAGAGGCTGGCAGTACAGGGTCTCTGTCTCACCTCCTGCAGTTCTAGCCTCTCTCTCTCCTTACCAGTCCTGAGGTAGGATTGTTTGCCCTATAAGAAAGGTCACTCCTGGGACATTTCGTTCTTCTCTGTAATGGAAAGTACTGAGTTTCCCTGGAGCTCCTGATTTCTTGTTCGTGGCAGTGATCAGGCTGGCTATGCAGCAGCCCTGTTCTCCCCTCCACCCCTGCCCCCACCTCTTTTTAGCCCTCCACCATCTACACAAACTCTTAAGAAGAATTGGCACATGGTTCTAAGCTCAGAAACTTTTAAGACTTAAGCACAGTTCCCACCCTAAAACAAACCAAATGAATCAACAGCAGGCCCTAATGATGCCTTTAAAAAGCCTCTCCAATCTCCTCCACCCCCAAGCCAGTAGAAGTTTTAGATCCTCAGGAATAGGAACCCTGGAGGACTGAGTGCTCTTGTTAAGAGTGACAACAGGAGTGCCCCTGTAGACAGATGACACCTGTCTCCCATCATCCCCAGTGATACTGTCTCAGCTGAGGGCCCCGCTTTGATGGACATGGCCATGGTCACCAGTGGTAGAATGCTTTGCAGCTACAGCCTGTTTAGACAGATGTCGTCTGAGGCACAGGGGGTAAGCACTGCCAAAAATAGGTGTAAGAGTGGGCACTCTGTGTGGGAACACTTTAATGTTTCAGTTTCATTCCAAATGGGCAACATGGAAACTTGTGCAGCATTTTTGGTTGGACCCCAGGAGTGTCTTTCATCAGTTCTGCCTGAAAATTCTGATAAGGTCTTTGTTGCCGAGGAATCGTCTCTATGGTGACCCTCTTACTTGAATGCTAGGGGATTTAGACTATGGTTTAGAGAAGATTCAAATTTTGTTTGGTACCCCACATGCTGCTGGTCCTAGCAAGCTTAGCTGGGTTGCTCATACTCCAGCTACAGGTTTAAGCCAGGTCTCTCCTCTGAGTGTTTTCCTCTCTTCCTGTTAGTGTGAGCCCTGACAACTGGCCAGAGGAGGGATCCTCTTGCGTGTAGGATAAGCAAGGCAGTTCTTGAGAGGAGCCCTCCTTCAGCCCGCTCATCCCTACCCCCCCCTTCAAGCTGACAATCTCATGGGCTTTGAGCTGCTGACAGCCTATGAGGCTGACAGCACACAGCATGAGTAATTTTAGCTGAGTTATTTCAGGCTCCTGTTCTGATCAGGGTTGAGCTGGCCCCACGCATGCCCCAGCCGGTCTTGCTGTGGAGTTGCTTGCTCCCAGATCCCCTCCCTGAGAAGAGGGGATGGCAGACTCATCTGCAAACTGTTCCTTAACCCTTTGGGCCTGAAGGTTTTCTGACTCATTGGAGGTATGCCCCAGATTACGGGAGAACCTTGACAAATAATGCTCACGTTTTGTGATCTAGCACCTGGCCCCTCTTCAGCCCCCTCACTATCCTTCAGGATCAAGACAAGAGGAAGAATGGCACCTCCAGCCAGGTGCTTCCTTCTGCTTGGTGCAATCTGCCATGGGGAGGCTCCCCAGCCACTGGCCAGTCAGGATGTTGAAACCCGAGCCAGGCAGGGAGGATTCTCCCAGCCTTTAATTAGCCCTTAGGAGCTGAGCTCAGCCAGGAAGAATTCCACCTGTCTCTGGTAATACAGAATGGCAGGCAGACCTGAGTTTTTCCAAGCTGATGATGAAAACTCAAGGTGTTCTGTCATTTAATTTTTCATAACCACCCTGATATTATGATAGCTGCTGTGTACACTGAGCATCTAGTATAAATATGGGTCGTTTGTGATAGCGCCTAGATTTGGATCTTTTTGTGTGTGTGTGGTACTGGGGATTGAACTCAGGATCCTGTGCTTGCTAGGCAGGTGTTTATTCTATTGAACTATCTCCTCAGCCCCTAGATTTGGGTCTTAAAATTTCTTACAGCCAGAAATCAGATATGTACCCAGATTAATGAATGGCTAGTCTCCTTCTAATCACAGTTCTCCACTGGAGTATAAAAATAACATAAAAATGGAGAGAAATAGTCCTAAAAGTAAAGTCCCAAAGAATATTTTTGTTGTATGTTGAGATAACAGCCATTCCTCGTGAGGTCTTTCCTCCAAGGTACATGGATTAAGGCTAAAGAGAGAAAGATACCTGTGAAGTGTTGCTTGTGGCTCCTACAGCAGTGTATTGCATAAGAGCCTCACGCAGGTCCACCCGCTTTGCCTCCTAAGTAATGCCATGTGTTCTTTGCTTACAGAATTCTAAGAGCGCCCAGGGTCTGGCTGGCCTTCGAAACCTTGGGAATACGGTGAGTTCTTCCCAGCCCACTTCTTTACTGGGGCCCCTTCTACACGCTTGACTGGGCTGATCCGACAGTCCTCTCCTGGCTCCCGCTGACTACCCTCTAAGGCAGGCAGGCAGGCAGGCAGGTCTGCCCTTCCTGGTGTTGCACAGGGTTGCTGGGTCCTTCCTCTCCCACACACAGCAGGAAGCACTGCTAAAAGGCAGTTGCCCTTGTAACTGTCAGTTTGCTGCTTTTCTGACGCCCTCTCCTCAAGGACATGCTTCATTTCCCACCCACTTCTGTCCTAAGCACCCACACCCACCTGCACACCTCTACAGTAAATATTCAGCTGTGTCATCTATGCCTGTAGTGGGGATTCACCTCGCTTCATCTTTCACTTAGGAAAATTAAGAACTCCAGGCTATACGAGAACTCCCTTCTGTGTAAATGAACCAGAGCCTTTTGTCCTAAACAGCAGCAATACCAGAGCAAGGTCTCATCTCCCCTACTTCATTAGTCAACTTTCAGTTACTATAATAAGTGCCTGAAATAAGTCAACTCATAAAGAAAAGCTTATTTGGGCTCACATCTTTGGAGCTTTCAGTCGATAGCCAAGTGGCTCCAGGTCTGCTAGTGGCAGCACATCAGGGTAGGAGGACATGGCAGAGAAAAATCACTTACCTCATGGCCAGGACCAGAAAGAGAAAAGGAAAGGAGTAGGCCCTTGGAGGATACACCCCTGCTAGCCTCCTTGTGGGCCCCACCGCCCGAAGTTTCCACTGCTACAGGCCAGAACCAGGCCTCAACACACAGGCTTTCGGGCAGTGCTTAGGATCCCAACTGCAGACCCTGCTGATGGTCTGGCTCATCTCTTCCAGTGCTTCATGAACTCCATTCTACAGTGCCTGAGCAACACCCGGGAGTTGAGAGATTACTGTCTGCAGAGGCTCTACATGAGGGACCTCAGCCACACCAGCAGTGTGCACATAGCCCTCATGGAAGGTGAGAAGCCCACAGGACCCAACCCCGTGTCCCCTCCTGACACCACGCCACTCTACTGACCTCTAGTGACAGCTGGATTTTAGGTGTGCCTCACCTGTCTTTCTGCCTACACTTTGTTAGAATTCTACTTTCAGAGTTTCTTTTTCTTTTTTTTTTTTTTTTTTTTTTTTTTTTTTTTTTTTTTTTTTTTTTTTTTTTTTTTTTTTTTTTTTGTCTTTTTTGAGGCAGGGTCTCGCTATGCAGCTCAGGCTAGCCTTGAGCTCACTTTTGTAGCCCAGGCTGGTCTCGAACTTGCACCGATCCTCCTGGCTCAGCCTCCCAAGTGCTGGGATTACAGGCGTGCACCACCACGCCCGGCAATTTTTTTTTGTATTTTAAGGAAGGGTCTACAAAGTGTTCAGAGTCTCACTACTAGTTCAGACTTGTAGTGATCCGCCTGTTTACAGCCTCCCAAGAGCTGGGATTACAGGCGACCACCACCACACTCAGTCTCAATTGCTGGCTCAGCACACCCCAGGGGTGAGCCTCCACCTCAGTGCCTGCTTCCAGGCGCTTTAATCAGCTGCGCTATTCAGCCTGCCATTCAGAGTTTAATAGAAAATATTTCAGGAGCCGGGTGTGGTGGCTCATGCCTGTAATCCCAGCACTCGGGAGGCTGAGGCAGGAGGAGCGGTGCGAGTTTGAGACCAGCCTGGGCTACAAAAGTGAGCTCAAGGCCAGCCTCAACTGCGTAGTGAGACCCTGTCTCAAAAAGACAAAAAAAAAAAAAAAATTTCAAATAATACAAAACAGGGAGATTTGTCCTCTACACATGGGAAAGGGAATGAGAAATGAAAGAAGAAGGAGAAAAGGGAGGGCAAGTGGAAGTGAAAAGAAATACAGGGGCCAGGGAGATATCTCAGTGGAATAAGTGCTTGCCTGGCAACTGTAAGGTCCAGAGTTCAACACCTGGTACTACCAAAAAAAAAGAAAAGAAAGAAAAAAGAAAAAGAAATATGAAAATGTTACATATGTTTACCAGCTTCCCACAGTAAATGTGTCATTATGTATAGCAAACATGTACTAATAAACACTAAAAAACTTGACCTGTCCTCCGTACCCCCTCTGTCCTCTCCTTGGAACAGAGTTTGCAAAGCTAATCCAGACCATATGGACTTCAAGCCCCAACGACGTGGTGAGCCCATCTGAGTTCAAGACCCAGATCCAGAGATACGCACCACGCTTCGTTGGCTATAAGTGAGGCTCTTGCAGCATGTCCTCCAGGGTGGGGGGCAGCAAGTGAAGGGCTCGGTGCACAGGGGTTGCTGACTCTCCTCTTTGGGTTCAGTCAGCAGGATGCTCAAGAGTTCCTTCGCTTTCTCCTGGATGGGCTCCACAACGAAGTGAAGCGAGTAACAGTGAGGCCCAAGTCCAATCCTGAGAACCTTGATCACCTCCCGTAAGTATGAGGAGAATGGCGGGGAGAAGCAGAACTTCTGTGAGCATGTGTGTTTCACCTACTTGTTTGGGGGTGGTAATGAATGATTTTTTAAGAGAATCAGAATTGCTTTTGAAGATTAAAGATCTAGCTTGAAAGACTGGTCATGGTGGTACATGCCTGTAATCCCAGCTCTTGGGAGGCTGTAAACAGGCAAATCACTACAAATCCAATCTAGTAGTGAGACCCTGAACACCCTGTAGACCCTTCCCTAAAAAAAAATAAAGATCAGGGGCCGGACAGGATGGCTTAGTGGTCTAAAGTGCCTGCTTGGGAAAGCTTGGGCGGCTTCAGGGACCGCGGTTCGATCCCCGGCACCACATGCTGTGCCAGCCCTGCCCTCGGGGCGGGCTGAGCCGGCCATAAAAATGAGTGAATAAACAAATAAAGGTTCTGAAACAAGAAAAGATAAATAAATAAATAAAATGAAAAATTCTTTTAAAAAAATAAAATAAAGGTCTAGCTTGATAGGCCCTTAAGCATAACATGGTTCCAGCACTGACACAATTATCTTCCTCTCTCTGTTCCCAGTGATGATGAAAAGGGGCGCCAGATGTGGAGGAAATACCTAGAACGGGAAGACAGTCGGATCGGGGGTAGGTACACTCAAGGGGACATGCCTGCCTGAGCAGAGCAGGAGAAACCCTTGGGACTCATTTGCCCAGGGAGCCCTGCTTCTGCTCATGTCTAACAAATGGGAGCAAAGAGCACTGAGAAGGGAGCCCGGGCCCCACCTGCGTTCAGCATCCCCTGGCCTTCTCTTCCCTAGATCTCTTTGTTGGGCAGCTGAAGAGCTCCCTGACCTGCACCGACTGTGGCTACTGCTCTACGGTCTTCGATCCCTTCTGGGACCTCTCACTGCCCATTGCTAAGGTAGGCACCTCTCACCCCAGCTCAGAGCACCCACACTTGTCCTTCCACGTCATCTACCCTGACCTGTGCTCTGTTCTCTCCAGCGAGGTTATCCTGAGGTAACACTGATGGACTGCATGAGGCTCTTTACCAAAGAGGACGTTCTTGACGGTGATGAGAAGCCAGTAAGTCGCCCTTCAGTGACAGTGGGAACAGAGTCCCATGAGACCAGACAGGGGCAGGTCCAGTTGGGGAGCTGATTTCTTCCCCAAGATCCTTCCTCCTAGCTCTATTTGCCTTGTCTTCCAGACATGCTGCCGCTGCCGAGCCAGAAAACGATGTATAAAGAAGTTCTCCATCCAGAGGTTCCCAAAGATCTTGGTGCTCCGTATCCTTGAAGTCCGTCAGGGCAGGAACCTGATTTTTTTCCCTTTTACTAGAGCTCAAGTCCTGTTCTTAGTGCATATCCCACAAGCATGCTATAGCTGGCTATAGGGCCTGACGTATGGGTAACTGATGACAGGGACCAAAAGGTGAGGGGAAAGCGTGTAGACTTTTGCATACTGGAAATTGAACTCAGGGCCCTGCCCTTGCCACACAGGTGCTGTGCATGCTTCCAAGTTACGTGCCTGGTCCATGCTTTTCTGATTTCTGAGGGAAGGAGAGTGGCCCCTGTGGAACTCTGGTCCTGCTGGGTGGTCCCTCTGGCTGCATTGTCTGTCCTTGACTCACAGCAATTCCAGACCTGAAGCGGTTCTCAGAAGCCAGGATACGAACCAGCAAGCTCACAACATTTGTGAATTTCCCACTTAGAGACCTGGACTTGAGAGAATTTGCCTCAGAAAACACCAGTGAGTATCTCTGAGCAGGAAGGGAAGAGTCAGGGCCTGTATGGGAGGGAGGTTGGTGGCAGGAAGCTAGCAGAGGCAAAAAAAAAAAAAAAAGACTGGCAATAAGGCAAAAGGAGGGAACGAGGGCAAGCAGTGCCTCCACAGTGCCATCCTTTGTGTCTCTTCCACAGACCACGCTGTTTACAACCTGTACGCTGTGTCCAATCACTCCGGAACCACCATGGGTGGCCACTATACAGCCTACTGCCGAAGTCCAGTGACAGGTGAATGGCACACCTTCAATGACTCCAGGTGAGATGGGGCTCAGGCAGCACTCACGCCTGACCACTGTGCCTCCCACAGCCACATGGCATCCACCTTGAGTGGGCAGCAAAGGCCGCGGCTGAACCGAAAGCTGCATGCCACACACACGTCTGCTGCTCATCCACAGGCTCTAGAAAGCCAGGCTGGCTTGGCTTTGTCCTACAGAAGTTAGAGAGGACAAGCCCCTTCCTCATCCCTCAGCTGGGTCCCTGACAGTCTTTCTCGGGCTTTGCCCTGCTCTCTCCACAGTGTCACACCCATGTCCTCCAGCCAAGTACGCACCAGCGACGCCTATTTGCTCTTCTACGAATTGGCCAGTCCACCCTCTCGTATGTAGCAGTGAGGAGCTACATCCCTTCCCCTTCCCCTGTGGTGGCCTCACAGCCTAACTTTTTTAAAAAGACAGAAAACAAGAAAAAACCCTGACAAATAAGAGAAAAATAAACTAAAGTAAAGCTGCAGAGCTGGAGTTGATGCAGCCTGGTCAGGGTCTGGAGCAAGGAGCCAGGAGCCCCTGAGCTATGCCTGACGGGAAAGACCCACTGGACACAGAGACCGGAGTCCGCACTGCACTCCCTCGGCTTCTCTAGTTTGCATTTTTAAGCTTGTGGTTTCTCCTGTGTGTAATAAACAACTGCGGTCTGTGGGGAGAGGATCGGCGTCCACCTGCTGCTGTCACCAGCCCCCTCGCCTCCTGGGACGACAGCGCCCTCTGGAGCCTTCTGGGAGCATTGCTGCCTGGATCCTGGCACCGCGGAGGAACCGCCTCGGTCTCCTGCTTTCAGGGCCAGGGCAGGAAACACCCTTGAGCCAAGAGCCCTCTCAACGCTGCTGACTTCAGTGGCGCGAAGGAAGGAATGTCTTTTTTGGGGTTTGGGTTTGGGTTTTGAAAAGCCCAACATTTTTTAAATTACTGTAATGAAAGTGTTGTAACTGGAGGCATGTTCCTGTCACCCTGTTCACAGCTGGGACCCTGGGCTGGTACTTTTTTTTTTTTTTTTTTAATCGAGTCCACCTTTTCTAAGGCTAGCCCCCCGTGGTGCTAGGTGGGTGTTGGCCAGGCCCAAGGTAGCACAGTAGACCTGGGATCTAAACAGCTCTTTTGGGCATTTCATTTTTGTTTTAATATTTGGATGGAATCTAGTTGCCTCCAAGAATTGTGCCTTATAGCATTTGGGGACCAGGGGGTAACAGCCCCTCCCTGAAATATCCCTCAGCCTCTTCCCCTTTCCCCAGTGCCATGTCCAAACTCACAGGGGGACATGGGCCCTGCCTTCAGCCCCTGGCATGCGGCACTTGGCAGTGAGGCAAAGAGAGAAGTAGCCTGAAGGAGATTTCTCACCACGGCGTGTCACCTTCTTCCTGCCCACCACCTACCCACCCACCCTGGTCTACTCCCCAGCTGTTGAAGGATAGCACAAGTCCCTTGTCCCTAGAGCTTCTCTCACCTTTAATTTATTCTCTTCGTAACATGCCCCTCCCTCCTCCCTTCTCAGAGCTTCCTACATGCAGGCCTCCTGGACCGAGTTTCTCAGGGATGTCCATGCCACCCCTCGGCTCCTCTGGGCACTTCTCGCTGGTCCTGCCCTGGGAGCTGGAGCTCAGGTGTCTGAGGACAGACATCTTGCCTCCAGCATAGGCTTCTTCCCCATGGGCTTGACTCTGCTCTGTGTCATTAGACAAAACTGCGGGCCCAGAGAGCACAGAGCTGTTGTGCAGGATGGATGCCTGGAGCGCGGGGCGCTCTGCGCACCTCACAACTGGGTCTGGCTCATGTTGTCGTGTGGGTCTGGAAGACCCCAGAATGCCTGGGAGGCACCAGAGAAACACCTGAGTTTACCTGGCCTGACACCGTTCCCTAGGGTAGACCTGTGAACCTGAGCCCAAGGGCTGGTATACATACACTTGTTTACTATGTAAGCAAGAGTAGAATGTCTAATGTACAGTGGAACCTTGTACAGAATAAATAATAGCTTTGAGAAAGAACCTGGCAAATGATGGAATGTTGATTTGGAAGGGTCACAACCCAGGAAGGGCTCCTAGCATCTGAAAGTTCATATATGTCATTCCTGTATCCAGTTGGTAAGTCCTCAGATCAGGAAATGTTTACCTATCCACTAAACTCCTTTATAAAAAAGCTGCTTATGGGGCCCGGCGGGATGGCTCAGTGGTCTAAAGCCCCTGCTTGGGAAAGCTTGGGTGGCTTCAGGGACCGCAGTTCAAACCCCAGCACCAGGGGGCTGGGGAGATAGCTCCGAGGCACAAGTGCCTGCTGGGCAAGTACAAGGTCGTGAGTTCAAACCCTGGTCCCACAAAAAAAAAAAAAAAAAAAAAAAC